>RJWM01020010.1:0-37929 GCA_004363535.1 Dasyprocta punctata
TGGGGATTGAACTCACAACCTTGCACCTGCCAGACAGGCGCTTAAGCCACTGAGCCAAACTCCCGGCCCTAGTTTTTTGAGGCAGGGTTGCACTGTGTAGCTCAGGTCGGCCTTGTGCTTGTGTTGTAGCCCAAGCCGGCCTCAAACTTACAACGCTCCGCCTACCTCAGCCTCCCGAGTGCTGGGATTAAAAGCGTGTGCCACCATGCCCAGCCTGATATTATTTCTGTAAATAGAGTTTTAATGTCATTTGTACTGACCCCTGCTTTTTCACTCACACATATTATTCTTAAATTATGTTTCTTTGGGTTGTCTTGCAGATGCTGAATTGTTACTTCCAGGTTCCTTATTATTTTTAAGAGATCTTTCCTTTCGTGATCACAAGCTGCAAATCTGTCTTTAAGGTTTGAAAGTCTAGCTTCAGTTTCTTTCAAGTGGTTTTGCCAGCTTTCAATGGAGTTTTTAATTTCCTGGATATCCCTTTGAATCTGTTTCATGTATTTTAAATCTTTTTTGTGTTATTCATTCAAGGATTCCCTCATTTTCTTATACTCCTCCATTTTTTATCTATGTGTTCCTTAGAGATGCTTAGCAATTCTTTTATTACGTTTTTCATTTCTTCTTTTACCTGAGTTAGTATTTTTGTTCTAATTTCTTTTATAGTCTCATGAAATTGTTTCTTTACTTCAGTTGCCATCACTTCAGAAACTTCAGTTGTGCAACTCCCGATCTCTTTTGTGTTTGCATCTCCTGGACTTGCTCTGCTTGGATTGGAGGCCAGAGACTGCCTTTTGCTTCTTTGTCTTGACATATTCTGGGCTCTTCTGGACAAATGGGTAGTGGGGTCCCAGGCACTTCCCGCATTGGCTACAATTTCTCTGAAGTGAGACTGTTTGGTTCTTCTAGCCAGTGCTGGCTATGGGTATCTGATGGTGGCTGTTGGGTGCGCGTGTGCAGGGCTGTCTGCTGCTTTTCCTAGGCTGCATTGGCTCCCCAATGACTGGTGGAGTGCGCATGAGGGCGGGGCTGGGTGCTGCCTGCAGACTGGGCCGGTCACTGGCAGGGATCCGCCACTGTTGCCCCTGGAGTGTGTGCAGGGGCGGGGCTGGCCACTGCCTCCAGACCAAGCTGGCTACCTGTAGGGAGCCTCTGTGATGGCTGCTAGAATGTGCATGGGGGCGGGGCTCAGTCCAAGCAATATTCATGGGTCTGTACCCAGCTAGGAGCTGCTGGAGGAAGCTGGTAGCAGTTCTGGCTCCGGGCTTATCTGGCCTGATTCCAAAATGGTTCCCAGCTAATCACTGTCTCCTACGGGAGGACTGAGTCCTCTGCACTCACCACCAGTCAGTGCAGTCTTCCCAGTCTGCCACTCCCCTCCACTGCTGCTCCCCTCCAATGCTGCCTCTCTCTGCGGAGGCCTCTGGGTCTCCAGCCACCACATCACCTTGATCGTGTGTCTCCAGGTTCCAACAGCTCCTCTCTCACTGTGGGTACAGCTCCGGGTGAAGGTGCCACCAGCTACTACCTTCTTCTTCATTTTTCTTTTAACTCTTTCTGTGAGATTCAGTTCTCACTTTACAATCTTCCTGGGTCCAGGGGACCCACTTCCTTCTCGTCTTCCCCATGATGCTATATTCCAGCATTTGTACTGTATCTTTTGGAAAGGCTATTTACTCTGCTGCTTACTATTCTGCCATCTTCCCAGAAGCTTTTTTTTATTATTATTTTAAAGAGAATAAAATCTAACAAAATAAAACAGAATAAAGCCAATCAAAACAGAACAGTGAAAGTGGTACAGAACTTCAAAACAGTATAATGGGAAATCAACACTGGCTATCATAATGTATCTTGTTATCTTCACAATTGTTGTCCACACCATCAGACATAATAAAATCAAATAAAGCAAAACAGAATAAAACAAAAACAAGACAGAAGGAAATCTCCCATATTTGCTATATTGCATACTGTTATCTTCCTAATAGATGCTTAGACTACTGGCCTTAGGCCTGCAAAGTCAATCAAACAGCACAAGCATGTAGTTAGTTATCTTTGTACCTCAGTTGCTGTCAACTCAGCCTGTCCTCCAAACCAGCCAGTTGCTTGTGTGGGTTGTTCTTGATTCTCAGCCCGAGTGCCACTCAGCTCACAGGAAGGTTGAACTGGCTTCTGTCTTCCTGGGCCCTGCATGGTTTGCATGGCTTATGGGAAGGGAAAACTGGCTTCTTGTTGTACTCCTCCCAGACCCAGCATGGCTTCTGCTGACTCACTGGAAGGGCAAACTGGCTCCTCTCTTCCTTTCAAATGTTCTAGAATTTCCTTCAAACAAGAACAACATCCTGTAGTAACCACACTCCCAGCCATTGAATCAGGGGCATCGGCCTTGACTCAGTGCCTGTGTCTCAGCCCTGGAGGCTGCCAAGTTTCCAAGTTGTCCCATAAAGGCCTCGCAGAATCTGGGCCACAACTGTGCTGCACTGGTTTTCACGTCTCTCCAGGTACAGTTCTTCTGCCTGTCCTCAGCTTTTGTGACTTTGACACATGGAGTGCTGCAGGCCTGCTGGTCTGCAGAGTGACCCAGCCTGGGTTTGTCTGGTGTCTCCCAGTGGCCACCTGCAGGCTGGTGTCTCTGGCAGAGATGTCACAGCAGCACGGTTGAGTTCTCACTGCGCCTCGATGGGTCGCCCGTGACTTTATTCTGGCCCTTCACTTCAATCATTGATTGCCACAGGATTGCCCAGCTTTTCCCATGGTAGGCACTTTGTCATTAAGATAGATTTTTCCTAGTAAGTGGGTTCATTCATTACTTTATTTGCTTTGCTGTTTAGATGATCACAGTGAGGCCGACAGCAGCCCTCCAGGCTAGTTTCTGTGTCCTTTTGATGTCCCTATCATCCCTTGAGCCCTTTTTTGCTTCCTAAGACATCCTATATCATCTCTATTTCTGTTTCCCTGGTCTTAGAGTCATCCATTTTACCCCAGAGCCCTGGTTCCTTGGAATGGAAGATGTGGAGAAGCCAGGGTCCGGGCACCGGGGTGGTTCATGCCAGCGGGGTATCCACTTGTCCCCACCTGTATGCCCGTGTTTAGATCTGCATTTATTTCTGTGTTGGTCTTAATGTATTGAAAACTCAGAGCTCACATCAGTACCATCAATTCTAACCCAACCCTCCAGGGATCATTCCGGTCTTCCCTTTTCCCTGGTTGTAAACACCCTCGCTCTGAGCAAGCGAGTTTCTTCCATTATTCTTGGTGTTTACTTGTTTAATCAACCTCCATGTTCTGTGGCCCAGTACTCCTTTTGGTCCTCACACTCCACAGTGACAATGTCACCCTCACCCCCATCCCCCTCTGGATACCTTGGCTCCCAACACGGCCACCCCCGTCCTCCTCTGCCCCCCATGAGTGTAGAACAGGGTGGGGGGTGCTAGGGATGGAGTAGAGAGACAAGGAGCTTTTCTCTTCCCCTTTTCAATACTTCCCCTTTATTTGCTCTAAGAATTTCACAAAGAGGACATATAGCTTTTTTATGCTACTCTTTATTGTTATCTGCAATTTTATTTTATTTATTTATTTATTTATTTTTGTCTTTTTGAAACAGGATCTCATTATGCAGTTCAGGCTGGCCTTGAGCTCACTTTGTAGTGCAGACTGGTCTTGAACTCACAGAGATCCTCTTGCCTCAGCCAGCCAAGTGTTGGGATTATAGGCATGTACCACCTGCTCTATTATCTACATTTTTTTTTATTTTAAAGATAGTAAAATCCAACAAAACATAACAGAACAAAGTCAATCAAAGCAGTAGAACTGGTACAGAACTTCTAAGAAAGATACTATGAAAACAATAGCTACTATAGTATATCTTGTTATTTTCAGAATAGTTGGCCTTTCCAACAGGTATAGTAAAATCAAACCAAACCAAAACAAAACAAAATAAAAAACCCCCAAAACAAAAAAACACAATAAAACCAATAAAAACAGAGTATAAAATAAGGCCCCAAAAACCAAATTAATCAGAATAAAGCAAAACAACGAGAACAATATTGGGCCTTGAAGAAAAGACAGAAGAGAGTCCCCCATTTTTGCTACATTGCGTACTGTCATCTTCCAAAGAGATACTCAGGCTGCCAGTATCTACATTTTTTTAACCACAACTTTATTAAGATTGCAATTTCTATAACTTCACCCTTTTAACATGTATAAATCAGTTCTTTTAAAAATTTTATTTATTTACTTATTTTTTGGTACTGGGGATTGAATCCAGGGCCTTTGCACTGAGTACATATCCAACCCTTTTTTCATTTTTTATTTTGAGTCAGTAAGCTGCCCATCCTGGGTTTGGATTTGACATCCTCCTGCCTCGGCCTCCCACGGTGCTGGGATTGCAGGGGTGTACCGCCACACCCAGGTGTATGCTTTAATATATTCACAGTTGTGCAACTATTACCACCTTTGCATCCAAAAAAGAAGTCCTGTACTCACAGTGGTTATGTGCATTTTCACCTTCTACCCGTATCTGGAGACAGCTAATCTCCTTTTTGTCCCTGTAGATTCTAAACATTTCCTCTGAATGGATCACAGCACGAATCACTCCTTCATTCCTTTTTATGGCCAAGTAGCAGTCCGCTGTGTGGACATCGTGTTTGCCCTTCCATTAGCTGATGACTTGGACTTGTTTGCACTTCCTGACTTTTGTGGCTGCTTTGTGGTCACCGATGTCCAGGTATTTGCGTGGGCCATGTTTCCAGGTCTCTCAGCCCCAGCCTCAGAGAGCAATTGCTGAGTCATAGGTCGCCTTCTCTTCCTGCTGGAGACCATTCACCCACGGGTAAGACACTGCCTCTGGTCCCCCAGAGGATCGATACAGCTGACACATTGTGCCAAGCAGAGAGTTAAAATATTATTTCCTGCGCCGTGTCCTTATAGTGATGATCTAATACGAATTTAAAATTTTGACAGTCTTCCCAAGTGAATCAGCTATGCAGGAAGAGAAAAAGTACAGCAAATATGAAATGCGTGTCTGTTTTTAAAAGCTACATCTGTTTTTCAAAGAAGTTGCTGAGCACTGAAGAACTTCAAGGACTCGTGAAAGATCAGGGTGTGGCAGGCTCCCTGGGAGGACCGGAACCCTGCGCTTCTCCAGAGCCCCGGGCCACGGGATCCGTGGGCCAGCTGGGGACTGTGGTTGGTCAGGGGCTGTGGTGGCCGCTGTCCCTGATCTGTCCCTGGCCTGTCCAGAGTGGCTTCCCTAGATCTTTCTATGACCAAATCCACGTGGTGACCCAAACTAACTTTCTCAGAGATTAATGGAAGCCCGAGTGGAAACCCACAATTCTAGTAAAAGAGTTCATGGGCATCCACTCTCACGGCTAGGAAAGGTTTCTCCAGTTCTAGGTTGAATTTCCTTTAGCTCCAGTGTTGTTCCAGGGCCTTTGCATGGCTGATTAGGGTGAGAAGGATGAGGAAACTTCGCCTGTGTCCTGCCCCGTTTCCATTAGTTTCTTTCTTTTCCATTAAAACTGATGGGCATTTTGTGTTTTTAAAAGTGACCTTATTCTCTGGGCATTCCTATGGATGGCTGTGAAAGTTGAACTGGTGAACAGGTGCCACAGAAGGAACGAAAAAAAAAAGATTCTGTTCTGGGCCTGGTGGTCGTGCCCGGTTAGAGAAAAGTACTTCTTGGAAGACACTTAGCAGATGAGGGATCTGATTTAAAACCCACAGCCTCCCCGCCCTAACCTAAGGATGGGCTCCCCGCAGTGCACCTTGGCGGGCTTTGGGCTGGCAAATACAAGTATCTAGTACCAAGTACCGAAAGGCTGAGCACTGAGCAGAGCCGCACCGAGGCCTGGATTCTCTGGCTGCCCAAGGGGCTTAGCTCTGGAAACCAGTTAGGAAGGGGATTGATGGGCGCCTTGGAATCCGCAGGAAAGGCGCGGGAAGCGGGTGCTGCCCGAAGACCTGTTTCTGTCTTTGTAGACAGGGTGTTGTTTTGTTTTTTCTGGTAATGGGACGACCCGGGCTCTGGCTTCATAGATCTGTGCAGTGCCAGGCAGGAGGAGGCCCCGAGTTGTAGAAAACAACCCCGTCCTCTGCAGGCGGGCTGAGCACAGCCCGCGGAGGGTGCAGGCCGGGGAGATCGTCTTTCCTCCCTCCCGGCTCCAGTCTCAGCCAAGCCGGATCCAGCGCGGAGCCCCACAGGGCTCCTGCTCCTGCCCTGGGGTAATGGGAGGGAGACTCAAAGCATTTATGCCAAGTTACGTCTCCTGGGTAGAGCACTCCCAGCATGGAGTCATGGGCGTCCTTTCCAAGAAATGCCTTCTCCAGAGGCCCTTGGCCGGCCGGCCTCCTCCCTCTGGCCTTGTTTTCTCGTTTGGCATGTTTTCAATCACAGAAATGCGACCTTTGCAGGAGACTGAGATAACCACATGAGGCTCGAAGCTAAGGAAATAATCCAGCCTGATCGCTGGATGAGAAGCACTCTGCGCAGCTGTATGATGCTTAATAGAATATGTTCATATTAATTGTATATACTCACTACATGTTTATATGCGTATTATTTAAATTCTAGATTCATGAAGCTTTTTTGAAATAATCATTTTTATTTAAAAAGTGTAACTTTTTATGTAGAAGTAATTGCAACCTTTAGAAATTACTGTAAGAATGGTACAAATAAATAGTCCTCATATGGCCCAGATAATACATACACACCCTCTGCTTGGATTTGCCTATCATGAAAACTGTATCGTGTTTGCTTCTCCTGTGATCCCTCATATATCTTTTTTTTTTATTTATGAGAAAAAAGACACAGAAAAAAAAGCAAAAGAGACAAACAAACAACAACAAATCCAATACAATAACATTTACAAAACAAGATGACAGGATTGATCTCTCATCTCTCTGTGTGTGTGACAAACACACTCAACCTATATATATACATATATGATACTTTTTCTAAAAAATAATTTGAGACGTTGCTTGTGTCACAACTCTTCAAAGCTAAACAGTTCAGTGTAGACAAGGGGTGAATGAAATACACAGTGAATGTGTACATTTAAAAATTTTGTTACAATAAAAGACACATCACCATGAATCCCCCTCAATTATGTCCCCTCGCTTTGATCATACTTGTCCCATGGCTCTGCCCACTTTCTGCAGCAGTTCTGGAAGTCCTCTTTCGTGAACGTCTTCACATGGTGCAACAAGAAACACAGTGAATGCTGTTGGCGGGTGCCATCAGACAGAAAGTCAGAATGGAAAAACATCACGACGTGTCCTCGTCCACCGTATTCATCAAATTTGGCACTGGGTGACTTCTGGCTTTTCCCCCAAAGTCAAAATGACCATGGAGGGTAAATGTTTTGAATTGATTCAGGACATCAAGGCAGCTGTGGCAGAACAACTGAAGACACTCATGGAGGAACACTTCCAGATCTGCTTCAGAAAGCAGCAAGGGCGGGATAACTGTGTTTGAAGCTAGGGGAAAATTTTGAGGGGGATTAATGGCAATGTGCCTTTTACTGTAATGTCTTATTTAAGCAGATACCATATTTTCAATCACATCGCATATTTCCTGCTAAGAAACTCCTACATAATCGCAGCACACTTACCAACTTCAGTAAATTGAACATTGAGATAACACTTTCATTTACTTTTCGGTTCAGGTTGACTCACTTGACCCAATAGCATCCTTTACAGAATTTTAAATTTAAAGTGACTTTTTTTTGCCCTAAAACAGTATGACTGTACAGAAAGTTCATACGATACTCAAGAGTATAAAATTGAGCTCTGCCTCAGCTTCTAAGATATCTGTGAAATACTAGAATATATTTCTCCTAATTTTATTTTTTAAGATAGATTTTAGATTTAGCTGGATTTAAAATTAGATATTAGATAATTTTGTAGAAATTCATTGACTTTAGTTGAGCACAGACTGACATTCATATATATATGCACGTCCCCTGGGACAGCTGGGTAAGTGATTGTAAAGATTTAATAGAATGCCACTCCGTTAATAGCATTCTGCTTTACAGTATGATTTGGAAACCTGCCATGTGGCCCAGCGCTTGGATCCGAATTCCCTAACATGCGGTCATTTTTCTTGTTGGACTGTAGGTCCCTCTCACCAGCTCTGGCAATGTACCATACCTTGAGTTCCTGTCCAAGTTTGGCGGAATTGACCTAAATATAAATGTTATAAAGAGGTAAGTGTTCTGTTCATGTGAAAATATGAAATTTGAGATATTGAGTAAGAGCTATGACATGAAGTCATTAGAGCTAATCCTACCAACAGATTTCAGTATCTGTACGAACAATGGTGTGACAGTTAAGCTAAACTGTGTCATCCTGATTGGCTCAGGACCACCCAGAGCATTAGGAAAGCACCCTTCAGGGTGTGTCTAAGAGGGTCATGAGGGCGTGAGCTTGGGGTCTGTCTGGTCCCTGGCCCCTTCTCTCACTGGCCCCTTGCTCTGCTTCCTGGATGCCCTATAGTGAGCAGCCTTGTTTCTCCACGTGCTTCTGCCATGTTGCTCTGCCTTGGAGCCAGCTGACCATGGACTGAGTCTGCTGAAACCGTGAGCCAAGTCAAACTGTGGGTGTTGTGTCCGGTCATAGGAAATCTGACTAATGCAGAGTCAGCAGAGCTTGTTCATATAGAATTTAGTGGACTTAATCCTCGGCCAGAATTTTATTTAGAGACAATTCTAACATCTATGTAGGATATGTTTCAGAATTAGAGATGCAATACCATAATAATAAAATGTAAACATAGCAAGTTGAAATCAGATAAATACAAATGTGAATACATGTCATGCAACGTATTTCAGATTTGGAAATAATGGATTTTAATTTCAAAGTAAAATATTAAGAAGTCAAATTTTAAATTGGTTGACTTTTGTACATTGTCAGTGTTGTTCACTGAAAAGTGATGGTGTTCCAGTGGCTAGAAATGGAATGTTAAAAATGATCCTTGTGTGAGCTCCTTTAGTGTTTCCTGGCTGTTGCATGGGCATGGGGCTTATTTGCTTCGTTTTCAAAATGACCTCGATGTCCTTTATGACCTTTATGTTTCTAAAAGCAGTAAAGTTCTTTGCTTCTAGTGTGTGATTTAGGAAATACTGTTTTAGTAATATAACATTTGCTAATTATCTGACTCAAAATGAATAAGCTTTATCTTTTCAGGAGTCAAGTAAACATTGACAGGAATTAAATTTGATCCCGAAATGTTGGCAGATTTTGCTATCGCCAGTGTCGCTGTCCTGACTGAACGCTCACCACCGCAGCTTAGGTGTGAGAATTAGGGCAGCGAGGAGATGGGGAGCTGGTTTTCAATGAGCATTTACAGGTGCAGAAGTGCTAGAGGTCTTTTGCACAACAGTGTGAACACACTAACACTGCTGAATTGTACACTTAAATGTTTGAGATGGTAAATTTTGTCATGTGCTTTTTAAAAATCACGATTAAAAATAATTTATGCGGCGTCACTAGCTGGAATGACGAAGGCTTTGCCCCTCTGCTGCGGTGTGATTCCTGGGCGTGTCAGCGAGGGGGTGGGGGTCGGCAGCGGGGCCCTCCGGAAGGGAAGGTGCCTGTCTCGCCTGGGTGAGCTCTTGCTCTCTCTCTCATGGGACCGGATTCATTACCACCACGAGCAGCAGTTGTAAAGCAAGGACGCCCTGTGTGTCCTCTCTGTTCCCGATGCCCCCGCGTCCCACCTTGCTGTGTGTGGAAGCAGCATGAAGCCCTCACCACAGGGCCACTTTCAAAGGCTGTTGTGACTTTCAGGTCTCTAGAACTATAAGCCAGAATGTTAAAATCTACCTTTTTTCTTTATTAAGTTCCGAGTCTCAGGGATTCTGTGACAGCAACAGGAAATGGGCTAAGGGACCCTCTGTGACCTGGAACATCTGTGTGCTGTGTAGTGAATGCTCCTTAAGCCGTGGGCCAAGATAATTTCCGGGCTCACTCAAAATAATGGTGGTTGTTTTACAGACTATATCTTCATGCTCTTGACCTGAAACAATCCCCGTTGGTGGGTTAAGACTGTTGTGTGGATCACAACCTCCTCTAAATATTCCTTGTCGGAAAAACTAAATAGCTGGAAAAACCAAAGGCAGGAGAGGCTTTTTGTTCCCTATCATGAAACCTGAACCGTACGATTTAGATGGGAAGGACAAGTTGCTCTCTTAAAGGGCACAAGAGACAAAGCCCAAGGGGCCGGCTCAGGTGGAGGACGCCCACAGAGGGGCCTGCGTGTGAAGCTGGGGCAGCTGCACTCTCGTGAACAAATAATTACAAACAGAAGAGCACCCCAGGAAACCCACCTGTGTCAATACTGGCGCTGAGTGAGCAGGGGAAAAATTGTAATTATAAGTTGGTTTTCATGCAGGTCTGTGTCTGAATTAATGTCACCTGTGTGGTCTGAAAAGTCTGAGACGAGGGATTTATTTAAAAGTGATTCTGGACTACACATGCCTTTTGTAGAGGAGCGGTGAATCTGCCGCCCAGCTCTTAAAGAGGCCCCGCAGAAAAAGTGCCAAGAAACATCGGATCTCACACACATATAATCTTAAAACTATTATAATCCCAAATATTGAGTATGGTAATCCAAGTACTGTAATCCTTTCTCTAGTCTTCCTCACAATCCAAGAAGTTATATTTATAATTCCACTGAGACGTTATTGGAATCCCGGCAAGTTAATTCCAATCTACCACCTCCAATGCAACCCACGTGGAGAGTAAAGACACCGAGACATATTCAAAGTTAAGGGCAGCCAAGGGGTCCTGAGTCCAACCCCCATGAGAACATGCGGACAAAGACCTTGATCCTAGGCCTCTCCCAGAATTTATTATCTCTTGAAGAAGGGGGTGGCTCGAGGATGAGTGACAGTGAGGAAGAGGGGAACTGTGTGAGTCACTTGAGCTGGCTGGCCAGGTAGTGAGCAAGGTATCTCTGCAAAATGCAGAGATAAAGATACGCAGAGGGGTCAATTTGCATAGCCCACTTAAGGTAGCATCTGAATTGTTTTAGGAGGCTGCTGCTTCAGTTTCTGATACGTAAACTTTATGCCTGGGGACTCATAGCCTCTTTCTCAAGGCTCATATCCAGCCGACATTCCTGGAGCTCACTGGCTCTGCCATCCCATTGTGCTTTATATATTTTACAGAGGTCACTATGCGAGGAAACAGGACACTGATGATGTTAGAGACTATATACCAGTGCCTTAGTTTCTAATATGTAAACTTTTAGGCCCTGGAGACTCACAGCCTCTTTCTCGAGACTCATACCCAGTCGACATTCCTGGAGCTCCCTGGGTCTACCATCCCGCTGTGCCTATATATTTTACAGAGATCACTACGCAGGGAAACAGGACACTATCTGATGGCTTTAGAGATTACATACCAGTACCTCGGCTAACCTTATTTGCAATGCTTAGAGCCAATTGAAGAGAGAAGGAAATAACATAGTCAACTCTGTACATATCAATATAAGGAAATAAGTCTCGATATAATCAAAGTTGCAGCAATTGTTCTGCATTAAAGGGGAGCCGCTCAAATTGTCTCCCACAAAAGCCACAGGAAGAAACAAAGAATGAGGGCTGCCAACCAATAGGTCTGACACACAGTAGAATCCTCCATGCAAATGCCTGAAACACTGGTGCTATCAGAGAGATCATCTAAACAGAGGTTCTCATGTATTTAAAGAAGCAAAAAGAGAGGCCTGTTCTTCTCCTGCAGCTTCACTGGGGACTGAGGAAGGTGCTGACAACACCAAGAAAAACCCGACATCCTGTTATGGCTGTGGGACATCCTCCCTGTAGTGAAAGCAGAGAAGCAGCCCTAGAGTGAATGCCAGTGATCCAAGGACTCACTCACTCCTTCAGAAAGTTCCTTCCGCCTGTAAACCTCTGCACAGCTGTTATTTCTGTGAATTAATCTTTCGTCCCTTCCCCAGCTCAGAAAGTTGGAACGCTCTGAGAATGCTCTGGTAGTGATGGCAAACCGCTCCCGCATCGCTGCAAATCTCAGACAAGGGGCTGAACCACAGGGAAGAACAACTTGCTCCTCAAAATGATTTTTCTAAGAGGTTTTGATGCCAGTGGCCGGAGACCTAATGACTGTGAACTGCGTGGCATATGTCAGCTACCACTCACATCTGTAAGGAAACATCCATGGAATGAGTGGATTCACCAAAAATGTGATGCGATAAAAGACTGAGAGTAGAGTTTGCCCACTGCTCCTACTCACTTGTAGGATTGTTTGAGACCTGCTCTCAAGGGTGAAAAGGAAACTGAAACCATATAAATGTCTCCATAATCAGTGCTTAAAGTCTCTGACATTGTTTACTCATACTATTGGTAGGCTGTTGATTTTTTTATGGTAAAAGTTAATTTACTAAAGGATTTCTGTGTGTGTGTGTGTGTGTGTGTGTATTCACAAATCCTTTGTTTGGGATAGTGGGCTATATTTACATTTTTTTCTACAGTAGTGTTTTGTAAAACTAAGGCATGCTCAGATAGTTGGCTAACTGCCTTACAGAGGCAGTCAGAGGGCAACCCTGCTGGCAGACAGGGTTTGGCACTTTGGCTTTGCATCAGTGTCTGGTGATAACAGGAGACAAGGTCATTGTTGGTAATATCTAACTGGGAAAACAGACATATTGACAGACTGTAAGGCTTTTGGAGAATAAATATAATTATGTTGAGGAAAGCATTAAATGGGACTTCTGGTACTGAAAAAATACAGTAACTCTCTTGGTTACTTTTCGCTCATTGCCGAGACAAAATACATGACGACCAAAATTAGGGAAGGAAAGGTTTATTCTTACAGTTTCTTGGGAGTTTCAGTCCATTAGTTGGCTCCAAGTCAGCATGGGGTGGCGGGGCTACAGTTCATGGTGGCTGCAAGCGACAAGGCGCACTGGCAAGAGAGAGAGAGACAGGAAGGAAGCGGAAGACCCGCCTTCCCTTACACTGTATGTCAGCTCCACCCCTGGGCGGGTACAGCACTGACATCATCAATCCCGGCACTAGACAACAAACTGATCACAAGTGTCAGACTCAGCCCCATCAGAAGTATGTGAGGACTTGGGGGTACATAGTATACCCAATACAGTAACTATAGGTATAAAACTCAGTGGATAGCTGAAAACAATGGAGTAAACATGGTTGAAAAGAGCATTTATAGAGTGGAAGATAGACACAAAGAAATTATCCAGAATACAGCACAGAAAGACAAAGATATAAAATACAGACACCGGGAGTGAGAGGTATAGAGGCTTGATGGAGGAGGCTTAAGAAACTGCAACCTGGATTTCTTTGTCTTGGTCTGTTTTGTGTTACTATACCAGAATACTAAGCCTGAGTGATTCGTAAGAACAAAAATTAAATTTTCACATTTCTGAAGGCTGGAAAGTCCAAGACCAAGGCACCAGTGTCCGGTGACAGCCTTCTTAGCTGCATTTCTACATGGAGGAAAGCAGGAGGGCAAGAGGGAGCCACCCCTGTTCCTCAGGCCCCTTTAGGGGGGCACCCAGTCACCACCATGATGGAGGTGCTTACAGCCTGCATCCTCTGCTTCTGATTGGCAGCATTCGATTTTGCAGAGACTCACTGGGTCCAAACACATATGAGAAAGATCAGGGCAGAAACAGTATCTGAAAAAATGATGCCCAGAACCTCAAGCCAGGCAAAGACAAAGTATAGCTTAAGGAGCTGTAGCACACAAGACTGTGGACTATTAAAGCAGAGGAGAAGACATCGAGGGCAGGGAGAAGAGAAGCCAAACTGGGTGCAGAAGGGCCAGGGTGACACTCGCCTCGCGACAGTGACCATGACAGATGACAGCTGCAGAGCTGTGGGGGAATCTCTTCAGTGTGCTGAAAGAAAACATCTGCCTCTGCAGAACTGTATTCCATAAGAGTAAGTTCTTCCTGTGGGGTCCCTGGCTCCTTCTCTCCTTGCCACGGCGTCTGCCCGCCTGCTGATAGCAGAGCACCCGCCCCCCAACTCGGGATGCTTTGACTGGACAGTCACTCAGCTGTGTAACGATAAGAAAGCCACATGCACTCAGCAGAAATCACGCTTCACAGTTTGAACCCTGACATTTCCCTGGGCCGGAGCCGTGCTGTGCAGTCCTCGCTCATGACACCAGACAGCAGGGGCTTCGGCTCCCCGCCAGCCCCGTGGTCACAAGCGTCAGCAGGCCACACCGTCATGTCGTGTGTGCCAAGCTATGCCATTCAACAGGTTAATCGTGCTGTCTTTTCTTCAGTCATTCAATTATCAAGTCATTAAGCTGGGGCTGCATCTTGGGAGCTTGATAGAGCCGCAGCTTGAATATCTTGAATTTATGGCAGTGGGATTTAACGGTCTGGTCATAGCACACCCTTCCGGAAACACGCCCGGCGAAGTCACATGTTCCCATTGCCTGAGCTGAGTGCCTTTGAGACCGTGCACTGTAGACCACCTGGAAGTGGCTTCGCATCAGCACCATTTGCACAGAGGGGCTCCTGATGATGTGATGGGGGTCAACCGAGGAACAACACAAAGACTAGAAAGGATATTTTGCTTCCAGAGATATTTGTGATCTGAATGATGTAAGAAAAATTGTGTCTCTGACTGCATGAAAGCTGGTAAATGGAAAACACGGAACCCTGGCCGTGTGCAGCGCTGAGCGCCTTCCATCCTCTGTAATAACGGGAGCAGTAGCGTCTTTCAGAAACCCCTGAAGAACTGTCCTGCCGAAAGGAGCCCCTTGAACTTTTGAGTCCTGCTTCTGATGGACACACAGGGCATCTTTACCTGCATGCCAAGGAACGTGCCATCTGTACATTAGGTCATTGTTGTAGTCAGGGGTTGCAAGGAGAATAATTATACAGGGCACAGAATTTATCATATTATTTTATGATGGTCACCCAGAGTTAAATACAAGAAAGTGCAAGAAGTCTGTTCACAACAATAAAGACCTAGAAAATCCAGCCGAGGGCCTGGATCCCACAGCAGTGTCCTGCATGAGTCCAGCTGAAGACCTGGAGCCCATGACAGTGCCCACCGTGAGTCCAGTTGGAGGCCTAGAGCCCACGACAATGACTCATGAACGTCTCCTTCATGGAGCTGTGCTAGGAAGGCCCAAAGGCCAGCGGTGGAAGCTAGAAAGTCTATGCCAGAGGGGTGAAGGTTCTGTGCCAGTAGGTTGAGGATTCTGCACTGGAGTTAAGAAGCAATGCTCAAAATAAGGACCAGGGCTCCCCTAAAAAGTACCACAGCCATCCTCAGCGACAGTGAGGTCCTGAGCTCCTCCGATGATAATGGTTGAGTTCATATCAGGGGAGCCAGCTAGCGAAGCTCCTCCAGGAGAACCAATGGTAACACTAGGAGAACCCACAACACCACGCCCTTCCTTTCCACGTCTCCCTTTATGCTGGCGACTTTCCTCAGCTGGGCCGTCTACACTCAGCACTGTGCTGATTTAATTCAGCTGGTGTTAAGTTGACCACCAGTTTTTAATCCATAACTGTCTTCCATGTGACACTTGGCACAAGAATAACTGAAGTCTTCCACGTGTAACACCATTGACCCAGATCTCAGGGAAGAGCCGAAACGCGTGGTGAGCACTGCATGCGAGGGCTCACAGCCGAGCCCTGGAGGACCGACTTACTCCAGAGCCTGACAGGGATGCGAAGCCGGATTTACTCCCGGAGACGCTGTCTGCACCGATGCTCCGCCAGCCGCCCACCAGGCACAGAGGACATGGGAGCGGTACGATGCGATTAAAGGAGCAGATGTGAACGGAGCCCAGTCTAGGCAGGAAGCCCATGGTAGAGAAAGAAAAATAACAAAGGCCCTTCACCCAGCGGGGGCAGAAGGTGCCGCGCTAAGGGGAAGCAAGCAGCCGAAGAAGCTACCAGAAGAGGAAGCCATATGGGAGAAGCCCACCACGTAGCATCTTGGCCCTGTACACTTCTAATGGTCAACTCAATCTGGAGAGCTTATTCTGAAATTTTGGAGATTCGAGACATGATAAAAGTCAGGGAGGAACATTAAAAAAAAACCCTGAGGGTTAAAGACATTTTAAGACAAAATCTGAGGTAATTTACCTCCTGTAGAGCTTGACTAAGAGGCATGGTCAAGGCAAAAGAGGGGTGATCCCTGATGGGTGGTCTAAAATGCTAGGAGTAAAGAACAAGCAAACATAAATGATTACTGGCTGTACAAAATGGCTACAAAGTTTCTGTATGTGTTGAATAAAATGTTTACAATTAAAATATTAAATAACAGTAAGCTGAGAGTAGATTAATTGTGTTAAAATCTTCTAAATTCTACTTATTATCAGGGAGATGGAGCAAGGTACTGATTAATTTTGATCATTGAAATGTGTACTCACACCCTGAGTTTTAGAATAATCACAAAAAGTAGAAGTAAAATGCTTGATTTCCAAATAGTTGGAAGGAAAAAATATGAAACAATTTTTTTAATTTTAAAAAATTTTTATTTACTTATTTTTATTTTAGAGAGAATAAAACCAAACAAAATAAAACAGAATAAAGCCAATCAAAACAAAACAGTGAAAGTGACACAGGACTTCAAAACAAGACAATAAGAAATCAACAATGGCTACCATAATATATCTTATTATCTTCACAATAGCTGCCCATGCCATCAGATATGATAAAATAAAAAAAAAAAACACAGAATAAAACCAAGCCAAACCAAACAATGGAAATGATACAGGATTTCAAAACAAGATAATAGGGAATTAACAATGGCTGCCACCTTCAGAAGAAAATTCCTCCTAGTTGCTGTATTGCATATTGTTATCCACTACATAGATGCTCAGACTACCAGCTTTAGGCCTGCAAAGTCAATCAAACAATACAGGCCTTAAGTTTTTTTTTTTTTAATTTCAGTGGCTATCATCTCAGACTGTGTTTCTCCAAATCAGCTGGTTGCTTGGGAGGGGCATTGCAGTGCTTCTTGTCTCCCAGCCTGTGCACTGGCTGGCTCACAGGAAGGGACTGGCCTGGCCCATGACCAGCACTGGCTCACAGGAAGGGGTTAGCTTCTTCTTGGTTCTCTTCCCAGGATGCATGGCTGCCTCTGGTTCACTGAAATGATTTTTAAAAACACTCAATCTAAAAGAAGGTTCAGAAAAAATAGAAAAATCTAGAACAAATAGTACAAATGAAGAATACAAATTTATAGACCTATACTTATATGCACATTATAAAGTTATGTTAGAAGTGTAAGGATTAAATGTTCTAGTTAAAAGACAGAGCATATCAGACTGGACAAAAATTTCAGCTACTGGCTTTTGAAAAATAGAAGAACATTTAGTAAAAAGAATTAAATAGGATGAAAGCTACAGTAGGGGAAAGCAATTAAATCACACTAAAAGAAATGAAAGTGGAGGTAGCTATGTTAATTTCAGGCAAAATAGATTTGGGACTTAAGCATTTCATTATAATAAATGTTCTGTTTAAAAGACAAAGACTGTCTGACTAGAGAACAACTAGAAAAATCCCAGTAAGAGAAAAACCTAAATACTGTATAAGCATGACAGATTGTAAGTATAAGGACTTTAAAGGGCATTCCATTCAGTAATAATCTACAGAGACCTAATGTCGCTAAAGTAGTATCTGACCACAGATGGCTATAGGTGGGGTTCTGCTGCTTCACAGACTGAGATAGAATTTGAGGGGAGAGGTAGAGGGAGAAGTTGGACTGCAGTATGGGCCCCATGTACCTGGGCCTGCTGGGGTGCGGAGAGGCAGGAGGTGCGGAGTCCCAGGAGGCAGTGTCTGCTGGAGTTCCAAATCAACAGTCCTGTTCCATTTCTTTAGCTGGGTGGTGGCTACACAGGCATTTGATTTTTATTCCTAATGCTTAAACCTATGTGTCTTTTCCCGTTGCTGAGACACAGCACTGGACACCCACAACTCGAAGAAAAGTTGATTTAGGCTCACAGTTTTAGAGGTTTCAGCTTATGTGTGGCTGGCCCTCAGGCAGGAATGGCGTGAGGGAAGGGCCTAGGAAGAACAGAAGAGCTGCTCACATCGTGGTGGTCAGGAAGCAGCAAGAGAAGGGAGGAGCCAGGAGGGGATGTACCCTTCCAGACCACACCCCCAGGGACCCGCCTCTAACCAGGCCTCATCTCCTATTGGTGAGTCATATACCACTGATGAGTATACCACTCCCACCATCTGATCATCTTCCAAACACATGAGACTTGCACAGGACACCCCAGCTCTAAATCATGACAGTATGTTACAGGTGGCTTGCATCTGTTGAATGTAACATTTAAACGGTATTAAAATACTACACTTAGCATAGTATCATAAGATTTGTATTGCTGACCAGTCCCATCTTTAAGGAAGACCACTCAGCCGCTCTGAGCCTTGGCGTCTCCTATGTAACATGAAGTTAATTCCTGCTGCCAACGATCCGATGGCTCCTTTTGCCCTTAGTTGAGAGTCCAGATCCTTGTGTGGCAGAGAGCGCTCCTGAGGCTGGCTTCTTCCTCTGCATCTGAACTTAGCCAGTGCACCTCTCCTTGCTTCCTGCTGGCACCAGATGTACCAAGTGCTCAGCTGCACATTCCCTCTGCGTGTCCCGGAGAGCTCTGTCACCCACGGCGTCTGGGTCTCCATTCCATGACACTTGGTCACTGAGGACTTAAAAAAAAATTTTTTTTTTGGTACCAGGAGTCAAACTCACGACCTTGTGCTTGCCAGGCAGGCACTGTGCGGCTGAGCTATATCCCCAGCCCATCACCAAGGCTTTTGTTGCCCATCCTTCCCAAAAGAACCATCCCATCTTCCTGGTCTCCTTTTTATCCCTCTGTGTACCTTTATTTTCTTCACGGACTGTTACTATTTCCTTATTTACCATCTCTCACTGTTACCAGTAAGTGACAGTGTCCTGCTGGTCAGTGACACCCGGGGTGGGGGGGGGCGCGGAGCGGCTGCACATCCCCTGTGACATCCTTCCCTTCGAGGATGGGGTGCCCTGCAGTGCAGCCGAGTCTGAACCCGTCACCTGCGCTTGCTCCTATCTGACCTTCATTCTCCTGGTCTGGGGAGACCCCTGGCTGCGGGTCTGGGAAGTCAGGACAGTGGTGATCCCCAACCCAGAGGTCCCAGGGAGATGAAACGGGCGATTGTCTTACTCTCTTTCTTATTGCTGGGACACACACCTGACACAGCTTAAGGGAGGAGAGGGCTGTTTTGGCTCACAGCTTCAGCTGGCTGGAAGGCAGCAAGGCGTGGCGGAAGGGCCTGGCAGAGGAAAAGCTGCTCACCGCACGGTGGCCAGGAAGCAGAGAGAGAAGGGAGGAACCGGGAGGGAAATACTCCCTTCCAGGCCACGGCCCGGCCACACCCTTCTTCCTCCTCTTCTCACCAGGCCACCGCCTGATAGCACATTTAGCTGTGGATTCATCTGTGGTTTAATCCACTTTCTCCCTCACTAACTGGGTAAGGAATAAACGTCATTATATCAAATGAGATTGTTGCTGGGATTTAGCTCAGTGGCCTAAGCACCTGCCTGGCAGGCATGGGGTTGTGAGTTTGATCCCCGGTACCAAAAAAACCCCCAAAAACCAACCAACCAAACAAAAAACCCCACGAGATTGTTTAGAAATCTCTGTGATCTCTGTAAGTCCTGCATAAACACTTTGGTTCATATTTATCAAATGCTTGGTTAAAACATTTTAGCGAAGATATTTTGCTTTTATATTTCAGGGGTGGAGGGAATGAAATGCACTACTGCCGCACACTGAAAGAACTTGAGATCCAAATTGGAGACAAGGTAACGGGAGTCTTTAAAAACCCTCCCTCCCCACATGCTCTTAGTCAACCACAGTTATCAGCCCGGGAGATGACACGACACAAGGCCCACGCCTTGTCAGCGAGTTCTCATCCCGAAGCTGCCTGGCTCAGTGGGGCTCAGCCCAGGCCGACGTGGCTTTGCCCAGGATGGCGTTGCTTCTCATGAGTGGCACCGGCAGAGATCCTGGAATACTAATCACGTTCACATTAACTTTGGATCTATTTATTAGCAGGGCTGCCTTTTCTGTTTTTTTAAGACCGAGCAGGTTTTTCTTTAGGAGGAGGAGGAAACAACTGCTTTTCAGCAGTAAATGCCAATCAAGAGCAGCGTGGTAAAAATAACCAGGCCAACTCGAAGCGATCCAGATTTAAGCCTGGAGTAATTTAGCCACAGGAGCGGCGGCGCACGTTCCGAGGGGGAGCATGTGGCCGCGTTCTCCGCGCTCATGGCGGTTGGGTCTCGTCTCGCAGCTCAAGACGACGGGAGGAGGGGATGGCGATGTCACACGGGGCTTGGAATCGGACGCCTTTTTAAAATGCATTTGAGCCTGTCACTTACCCAAGCAGTTTGAGAATCATGTTTTAATTTATTTGATGCAATATGTTGGTTTGAAATGTGACAAATTTTCTTTCTTTTTTGAACTCTTCTGAGACTTTCCTACATTTCAAAATCAAAAATACCCAGAGAGCCGCAAAATGTTTGCTTCAAGTTTCCTGGCTGCGACCATGAATGCCAGACAATTCATCTTCATATGATGATTTTTATAGCATTATGCATGCCGAAAAACCTGTTTGGTTATAGCTGGCCTCAGTAGGAAGCCTGACATAATTATTCCTTTCTTCTGTTGTGGCCCACTGGTTATTCTGTTAGGAATACGTGGTATGAGCGATACTGTTTTTGGTGTAGGTCTTTTATTTGTGAAATCCTCCTGGGACAGTCAGCTGTTTATGACGTTTGTCTTAACAGCATAACATTGCTGCAGGTAGATAAAGAAGCCTCGTTTTTTGCGTGCAGCAAACGGCCACAGGCTGGGATTGTGCATGACCAACACTAAGGCCGAGATGAGCAACTTTGAAACCCAGCTCCCTCGCTGTCAGGTCTTCCACTGGATTCGTTTTAGCCCAGCCTCTCCCCACGGAAAGTGTCCCCAGGTGGAAACAGCGCAGTTCTCCGGGCTCTTTCTGCGAGGACAGGCGAAGGTCGAGGCGGAGGAGCCATCGATGAGGAATGCTGTGCCCCACTGCAGTGTTGCCCCCTCTGCCCTGCGGTCACGGGGCACACACAGCAGCCCCCTATACCCACACCCTGACTCTGGAAGCCAGACGGGGGGAGACGGAACAGATCTGAGACCCGGTTCCATCTTGGGCTCCGCCATCAGCCGGCCAGGCGGCCCTAGGCGAGTCCTCATCACCGGTCAGGGCTGTGCGTGGTTAGAAATACCCAGTGATAAGCACCTGGAGCTCTGAGCCGTTGCCATTGTGATACTCGAGCGTGGTGCTCGTCTTTCCTCATTGCTTCCTGTGCGAGGAGCCGGGTTTCTCAGCCTCCGAAGCGTTCCTGCTTCTCACCCCGGCACCCCGGCTCTCCGAGCCTCAGCTCTGAGAGTCCACAGAGGAGGCCAGGCGGGGTGACCTCGCCTCTGTCCTCACAGGAAGAGCCACTGTCAGTTCCACGGCACTGGAGGGGGAAGCCGTCAGCCCAGTGGCCCTCAGGGCGCCCTCAGCAGGTTCCCATTCTGGCAGGTCCTGTTGTCAAAGCTGGTGGAGCTGCCCTCTGCTCCCTCCTGGGGCCTCGGCCAGAGCTGCCCCTTCCTCCCCGGCCCCAGGCAGAGGGATCTGGAGAGATCAGGGCTCCTGGCCGTTTCTGGGATGGGCCTGGCATGGTTCTGAGTTACTCAGGGCTACAAGGAGGAATGAGGAGAATAGAAGCCACGCCTCTGGCATGCAAGACAACGAGTGTCACCCCTTCCGGTTAGTTTGTGGAACTAATCTGGCTCTCCTGCAGGACCCTTCCCCAAGCAAGCTTTCTCCGACACCAGGCCTGTGGGCAGGAGCGGAGCTCAGCTTCACCAGCTTTGACAGCAGGAGCTTCCAGTCTCCTGCAAGAAGGACTGAGGAGGCTTTGGGTCGCAGGGCTGACCAGCCCATCTCTTCTTGGGTTACCAAGGTGTTGCCACCACTCCAGGTGTGACACGCAGATACGTCAGTCTCGATTTTTTCCTGATGTGCAGTTTCCTCCAGTCTTTAAAAATCTGCCTCCCCACACCTTACAGCCCAGATTATACCCCACACCCAAATTGCCAACTCTAGTAATAACAACAGCCAGCACAGATTGAGTACTTACTAGACATTTTAAGTGCTTCTTGGGACGCTGAGGCAGGAGGATTGCAAGGTTGAGCTCAGCCTGGACAACTCAGTGATTTAGTGAGACCCTGTCTCAAAATAAACAATGAAAAAAGGACTGGGGTTATAGCTCAGTGCAGAGGCTCCATCCCCCTGTACCACTAAAAACTAAAGAA
Source organism: Dasyprocta punctata (assembly GCA_004363535.1). Classification (NCBI taxonomy): domain Eukaryota; kingdom Metazoa; phylum Chordata; class Mammalia; order Rodentia; family Dasyproctidae; genus Dasyprocta; species Dasyprocta punctata. Next base: position 22,345 of record RJWM01020010.1, read on the forward strand.
CTAGATAAATCATTGTGTTTGTGGGAGAAGGCATGAGGCGGTGCAGCTGCTGTCCCATGTTGGCACAGGGAGTCCAGGAACAGGGGGACCCGGCTGGCGGAGGGTACAGCTGGTGGTGGAGAAGCTGCAGTTCCGCCGCGCAGCCCGTCTCCAGCATCCTCATCTTTCTAACCACCAGGGAGCCCTGCCTCCCAGAGCCTCTGCAGAAAAGGGGGTGCGGCCGGAGGCAGGCTCCAAGGCAGCCCCACTCCACCTGTGTGAGCAGGCTTGAGTGCCCATTAGCACCCACTTGAGCCAGCGTCTGGGTCTGGGCGACTGCTTCTCTTCAGCTTCTACTCAGCTCTCTCCCCACTTCCCAGCCCCCTGCCCACCCTGGGGGCCCCGGCTCCATCCTGGGCTGGCAGCCAAGTCCAAAACCTGAGACTTAGCCTGTTCACTTCCAGAGGGGAGGGATCTGCCAGGAAAGGAAAGGGGCAAAGCAAAGCTCCGGTGTATGACCAATGAACAGAGTTTCGGAGGAGAAAGAGGAAGCTAAGGAAGAAAGAAAAACCCACCCTGCCCTGAAGGTGGCCAAGGGCCAGTTACGAGGTCACTGAGAAGCAGGAGCCGCAGTGACCTGTGTGAGAATGTGATGTGTGTTTGCGGATGCTGGGCCTGAAACCGGGCGTGGTGGCACACACCTGGGACCCCGATACTCCGCAAGGCTGAGGCAGAAGGTTCCCACGTCCAAGGCCAGGCTAGGCAATTTACTGAGACTGTGTCTAAAAATGATAAAAACAGGAGTTTTGAGGATGTATTTCAGTGGGAAGGCCCTGGGTTCAATCCCCGGTGCTACAGGAACAAAACAACACAAAAATACTGAACCCTTTGCTGGCATACAAGGAAATTGTGCTTAGCCAAAGACTAGACTGTAAGGCTGGAGAATTCAGTTAAAGGAACATAAAAAGAAACACAGAAATCCAAAGCCCCAGGCTATCTGCTCTCATAGTGATCATGTCACCATCCAAGCAAGAGAAACCCTCCAAAGGAAAGAAGGCTCCAAGGCCTGGGCACCACGATGCTGGAACATCTGGTCTACCCAGTCAGCCATGACTAGTGTGTGCGTTGGACACCAGTGATCCGACACACGTTTTTATGGGATTACCCTGATGCCTTGGAGTTGCGTAGATGCAGCCTGAGTCATTTCAGAGGCAATTAGTAAATAATGATAGGTGCTAAGCTGCTTGCTTGCTCTGTAACATCCTCCTGGAGAAGAGACAAAAGCGACGGGCCCGTTCGCTTTCCCAAGGAGGCACATCTTTTCCAAAACAAGAAATTTAAAACAAGAAAATGAGTGCTGGAGGAATAGAGGAAACAGCTGTTAGAATCAACGCCACTTCTTAAACCCACCTTCATGCTCTCACGCCACATTCGGGTGAATGAGCTCACCCGGATGCAGTCGGCCTGCCTCATTAAAAGGCTGCATCCAACTCGAAAGGAGGCCGTTTACCCAACACCCAGGCTTCCGGTGAATTCCTGACGTCCTCCCACCCTCCTCAGCCCGCCTTCGGTGCACTCGGTATTAATTGCCGATTCCGGCAGGTATTTGAACACATCTCCCCTTTCATCTGAAGAAAATATTAGCATATCGCAGAGCTGTTGGGACAGATTGTATCTGCGGCACTTTTTCCTCCCCGCAGAAAAGCCTATCAATCATAACTGAATATAGTGATTAATAATGTCGCAGCTTTTCTCCGTGTGTCTCCATGCGACTAAATGAAGAGTAGCGCTCACGTTTTGATCCCGAGGATCTCACACCACAAAACAATCGGTTGCCATTTTATAAAAAAATAATTAGTAGAAAATACTTCTACACCAGTACCTATTTTTGGTGGCTCTATTATTAATTTACTGGAGGCTTCATGAGGAAACCTCAGCAGAGATTCAGTTATACCGGAATTTGTGGGCATTTCAGACTTAAGTTTATCTTTCTTCTTCTTCTTTTTTTGAGGGGGGACCAGGGATCGAACTCAAGACTTTGTGCTTACCAGGCAGGCACTTGAGCGGCTGAGCTAAATCCCCAGCCCTGTCTTTCTTCTTTTCAAATAACATATTCCTGCAGGTCATGGGAGGGGACTGAACTGGCGCCATGTCGGAGGCCACATGGAGCTCCCCAGATGGCAGCCCGAGCCCCGGTCCTCGCTGCCTCTGGGACCAAGCTGGCCTGTGATACTGCACGGTGATACCTCAGGGTTCCCTGGATGGCTGTGTTCTGAGTGAGAAGAAGGATAAGACGGAGAAGTTACTCAAAGATGAGGAGCCATTTGCTTTGGGACGGAAGCTAAACGATGGCGTGTGGGTTAAGGCTGCAAAGGAGACGGATGAGAGGGCTGTGTGCCAATGGGGCCCTACGACACTGTCCATGGACGAAGCACCACTTCCGGTTGGCCTCCTGCCCCACCCCAAGGAGGCTTCCTTCTTCTATTTTCTCCCCTTACCATTTATTCAAGCAGAAGCTGAGGACCAGCGCCTCTCCCGCAGCCAGTCCCTGCATCCATCCACAGCCTCCATCTACGGCGTCCTGGACAGGACCCTGAACCTGGCCACTTCTCTCTGCCCCGTAGCCGACATGACGGCCTAGGCTGTTATGTTTCCGGCCTGTGCCTGCCTTGCCAGCAGCTCCTCCCAGGTTTCCCCGTTCCCTGTCACCCTGCACGCTCCCCCACAGGATGCAGAGCTGTCTGTTCACAGCCCCGCGGGGAGGAGCCGGTGGTGTGTGGCTGCACCATGAGGTCCGCCGAGCCTTGCTGAGAGCCCGCAGAGAGCTGTGGTCTGACTGCTCCATCTGCAGTTGTGTCTTTCCCAGAACGCTTGGGGACTTCCTTGTTGGCTTGTTCATGAGTAGGGTACGTATTTCACAGAAGCGGGCACCTTCTGTCTGTCTTGCTTGCTGCTGTAACTTCAGTGCTTGGGACAGTTCCTGGCACCGGACGCATACTCCGCAAATGTATCGGGGGTGAATGAATCAAGTTTTGTAGAAGAGGTCCCCGGGAACAGGCAGGAGTGAGCTGCTGAGAAGGGCAGCCGGAGCACGTGGACAGGGATGTCACCACACACCCAGGACGGGGAGGGGAAGACACGTGAGCCAGCTTGTAGGACTGCAGTGTGGCAGAGGCAGGGACCATGGAGATGCTGTGGCCACACACGCTGGAGAGACGAGACCTTGTGACACATCCGTGCGATCTCGTGTTTCTCAGGACATGTTGGGACAGATTACATTTGAGAGGCAGGCTGCAGACATAAAAGGATCTGAAGAGTCTAACCCTAAAGTCTGGGGCAAGAGGAGGATGCACTGACCAGAGGGTTAGCAAGAGAGGAGAGCGCTCTTCAGGGGTCACCTTGAGTATTGTCGTGGGTGGCTTCGCTGGAGTTGGCACCTGTTATCAGGTCCTTGAAGGGACCAGTCACCCTCTTACTGTCAGTGTCATCCTGCATCAGCTGAGCACCTATAGGTGTTCGGGGCCCCAGAGAATCCTGGGGACACAGGAGCACTAAGATCTCATTCTCCTGCTCCAGGTCCCAAAGTGGGGTGGAACCCCAGGTGAGCAACCCATCATGGTAGCTCGGAAGTGTGCTTGTTGGCTGGAGTATCGCCTGGATCCAGGGGATCAGAGAGGGGAGCTGTGGAAGTTGCTCTGCTGCACGTCAGTTGAGTGATGCGGCTCATAAATCCTGAGTTTGTTCGGCTCCCAGGGCGCTGTGGAGGACAGGAGCTGGAGGCTGGCCTTGGAGGAAGGTTCCTTCTACATGGTCTGTGCCTCCTCATCCAATCGTGAAAGCACAGAAGAAAGAAAGCGGAAGGGCACAGGGCGGGTTCCTGCGGTCAACGGCTGGAACTATTTTTAGGAGAAGGAATGGCTATGGGGGCGAAGGGAGAGGCCGTGGGCGCTTCCAGCTCAGGGAACCCCAAGCAAACTCAGGGTTTCCTCCCTGCACCAGTACCACATTCTGCTTCTTGATCCCACTCATTGGGGTCCCCTTGCCAGAAACTGTGCTCCACCCCGCTCTCCTTTTCCTCCCCTTCCACATCCTGCTGATCGGTCCCCCAGAATGTCCCACCTGCCTGGTTGCCGTTCTTCTAACCCTGGAGGGTTCACAGTGGTCGCTGGCACAGTGGGACCCCAGAGAGGCCACTGCAGAGAGGTAGGAGTCACCGAAGCGAGGCTTTCTACACATTGATTTGTCTAGCACTGGTCAGGATGCAGAGGAACTTGCCTCTGGAGGAACGCCAGCTTGGGAAATGCTGGCGGAGATGACAGACAGGTCCCATCCTGGGACTGGCCCGGGCTGTGCGCCATAGCTGTGTGGCCGACCCAGGTCTGGGAAGCGTTCCTCAGCCAAGTGGTCCTTCTGGACATGCTTGCCTCCCTCCCATGATTCCCAACAAAGATCAGGGTGCCAGTGAGGGTGGCAGCCTACTGTTCACTCCCACGCTCTGAGCGAGCAAGCTGGGTTTGGGGTCCCGAGGCCCCAGTACTCCTGACCTCTGCTCAGGGGAGAGCTTGTATCCTGTCTGTGATCTGGGAAGGAAAGAACCAAAACACAGGCAGCGCTGCTTGCAGCTCTGGTACCCTTTCTGCGTTGCTTGACATCTAGGTTGGGGCTTCTCTTCAGTCAGCAGCTAGCATTTCTCAGTGGTCTTGTTAGCTGTGTTTTGCAGGTAAGCATTTAAAAAATTAAAATCAAACATAGGGGAAGCCTTCCATAGCTTATGAGGTAAAGAACAGCAAGTTTCCTTCTTCGCCTTGGCTGTGGGAAGACCCTAGGCCAGGTTTTTGCTCCATCCTAGCAATGTTTTTGGGTTTCTTCAATGATGATTATTATTTTTGTTATTATTATTTGTTTTTTTTGAGACAGGGTCTCACTATGCAGTTCACTTTGTAGCCCAGACTGGTCTCAAGCTTGCAACAATCCTCCTGCCTCAGCCTCCCAAGTGCTAGGGTTACAGACATGCACCACCACGCCCAGCTTCCTCAGCAGTTTTTTTTTTTTTTTTTTGTCTGCTCTCTTTTCTCCATTTTCCTGAGTCTCATTTGGATGTCTTTTTATGCAAGCTTGTTCAGTTTTCAGTAAAGGCAGGGTGTGCATATGTTCCGCAAAGAAGCGGATCATCTTTGGCCTGTAGGAGGTGAGCACCAGTGTAGACAAGCCAGCCCAGCAGCCCCGGAGGCGGGGAGCCGCAGCCTTTGTTAAAGGTGAGCGATACCCACATGTCCCTGCATTGAAAGTTTGTGTTTATGAGCTTCTGAATGCAGTCTAATTTTTTCCTATCTGGTTTGGCTCATCTCTACCAGCTGGTAAATAGGAAATGTTCACGGTAGGAAGCCAATACTCTGCAGAGTGTAAACAGATGGAATCGATATAAAGTGACAAGTTAGACTGTGCTATTGAGAATACAGAGCCAGAACCAAGAACATAACAGTCAAGCTACTTATTTCGTTCCAGTTCATTTAGTCCTGAATAGTACTTCATTGCTCACAGCTGTGTTGGTCTTTTTCTCCCCCCCTTTCTTTCTTCTGGGTTGATAATGACAATTTCAAAGAAAAACTTTAATTAAAGATTTTATACAAAATAGCCAAAAGTAGAATAATACGGAAAATGAGCATTGATGTGTTTATTGTAAGAGAAACCCTTTTCCACGGCTCCCTTTAAAATTTTTTACTTCTTCTTAAATGTAAAACGAATTTAGTGGCGGTGACAGGAAGGTGCCAGACTGGCAGCAGTGCCGCCGAGGCCCCCCCATGTCGGGGCTGGGGGGCTCAGTGTGCTGGCAGCGGGTGGGACGTGGCTCTGACCCCCCTCCTGGTAGCAACCAGGCGGGAAGGGGTTGGGGAGAGGAAGCGCGCGTGGGCTCCGGGAAGAACCAAGCGGGAGGAGGTTTGCCAAAGCTCCGCCTGCCTCCGGGAAGGGTCCGGCCTCCAGAGGGATGATGTAGGGAGAACTCGGGTCCGGAGAAGAAACACGAGGCCCTTTCTCTCCTCTTCTAAAGCCTGCGTGGTCATATTAATTTGGGTTCACAGCTTTCCTTCCCGGAGCTCAAAACGCTATAAACAAGAATTTTAAACAAAGAAAGATGGGGAAATAATCACATCCACCGTAGGCAGCTTATCACACCATCTGAGCCCAGTGGGGCACAGATACGAAGCCGTGCGCTCTTCCTCCTCTAGCTGATCCCCGACAGGCGCACACGCGGGTCCGCCGTTTTGTCCCTGGAGGACGTCTCCGGCAGACCTCAGGGCACACGTAGGCAGGGGCCGGCGCGGTGCACGGCCCAGCTTCAAACCCTGGTCCCGCCACAGCCCAGCACACCCTCCTCCCCCTCCTCCTCTGAGATGGAGAGGGGCACAGCTGAGATCTCCTCACCCCACGCTGCTTCCCTCCTCCCCAGGTCGGGAGGGGACTTGTCTCTCCACGTCCCTGACCCAGTGATCTCTCTGGGCAGTGTGGAAGGCTGGTCCCCCGGCAGGGCACACGCGTCGTGTGGGTTTCCTGATGGGGAGAATGGGCTCTGACCTAACCCTCTCCGGTCCCCCTCTGGTTCTTCTTACATCATCTTACAGCTAGGGTGACCCCACTGCTGAGAAGTCCTTGGGGAACCAGAAACACAGGCTTTCTACCTTTTGCTTTGTCTTAGCCCATGGAGGGTCACACTTTCTGTCCATGTCAACAGTAGCTGTCCAGGCTCCCTTAATGGACTCCTCCTGCCCTGCTCTACTGTCTGATTCTCAACTCCTCCACCAAGAGGGTTCAGAGCCAGTCACTAAGTCTGCTAGGAAATGAGATGGTCATCTGCCCATCTACCTATCCATCCTCCCATCTACCTACTTACTCATCCATCCACCTACCTATATATCCATCCTACCAATCAGCTTTCCATCCACCTATCTACCCAGCTACTGTTCATCCATTCATCCATCAACCAGCCATTCATCTATCATCTATCCCTTGTAGATCAGTTCATTCATCCATCTGCCTATCCACTCAGTCACCCATCCACCCACTTACCTATGCATATATGCATCCAAACATTCCTCTGTTCATCTGTCTATCCAACTAGCCTCTACTCATCCATTTATCTATCATCCATCCATTAATTAACCATCCATGATCCATCTGTCTTATAGATTAGTTCATCCAGTCATCCAACTATCCATCTATTCACCCATCCATCTACTTTCCTACATCCATTCATCTGAGCATCCATCTACCCACCTACCCACTATTCATCCATTCATATGTCATCCTTCAACCCACCCATCTTCCATTCATCCATTCATCAATCCATCTATCAGTGATTCACCATCCATTTATACATGACCCACCTGTTACCTAACCATCTATCTATCACCCGTCTATCCATCATGTGTCCATCCACCCAACAGTTATCATTCATGCAAGCCCCATTCATCCAAGCCCTGTCTTGGGCCAGGCGTCTCTTCTACCCAGCCTCCCCACTCCTCCTCCCTTGCACCGGTCGGGGGAGCAGCCCAGGCAATATGCAAATGAGTGGGCCTGTCCAAGACCTTCCTCCCTCCCTCGGCTTCTGTTGTCTCAGGCTGGGCAATGGGGGAAGGGGAGGCGGGGTTGGGTGAGTGATGTCACTTGAGAGTGGCTGTTTGGTGACTTGGAACTCCACCCCCAGCATCTGACCTAGCCAGTAGTTCCCACCCCAGCTCCATGGATTGAATGCATTACAGTGCTCATTTTCGTTCCCATTTCACATATTCAGAAATTCCTCAGTTCTGAGGAATCTGGTTGCTTTTCCAAGGTTACCTCAAGAGTAGGGTGGAGGTGGGATTCGAAATCCCATTTCAGAGCCTTTGGCCAGTCACTGTGCCATTCTGCCCCTTGGGTCCCTTGTGGAGAGGAGGGAGGGATAGCAGTGATTAGACACGCTGTTCATCCATGCATCCATCAACCAACCGTTCATCCATCATCTGTCCCTCGTAGGTCAGTTCATTCCCCAATTCACCCACCTACCTACACATACATCCATCCAAACGTTCCTCTGTCCATCTGTCTAACCAGCTAGCTCCACCCAGGGCAGTTCTGTGTGCTTTTCAGGACAAGCCACCATGCCTGGCAGTGGTGCGTGCCTTCCCCACTCCCAGCCCCCATCTTTATAAATTCATCAAAATCTTTTTCAGACTTTTTTTTCCAGCACTAGGATTGAACCCAGGGCTTCATGTATGTTACACAAGTGCTCAATCACTGAGCTACATACCTCGCTAGCCCATTTTTAAATTTTATTTTGAGGCAGGGTCTCACTAAGTTGCCCAGGCTGGACTTGAACTTGTAATCCTTCTGCCTCAGCTTCTCGAGTAGCTGGGATTAGACTCATTCACCATAGTGCTGACTCCAAAAGATTTCAATGTAAAATTTGCTTCTATTACTTTTTAAAACTTGAATGTTTTTATTCTTCATAGTCACTTCATTTTTCTTCACTCCCGTGTGAGCAGGGCTTCCTCCTTTGCTGGAGATGCTAGGTAAGGGGTTTGCTTTATGAAACCACACCTCGGAGGTTCGAAGGTCTCTCTTTTGCCTCTGCACAGCCCAGCTCATTTGCTAGTCCTCCCTGTGGTCCCTGCCTACCCCGACTGGGGCTCCAAGAGCACGGTGGAGGGTGTCGGAGGTGCGCGATGAGCTGGGGTGCGGCACAGTTTGGCATCGCGTACTCCAGGCCCCCGCAGGGCTTGGTGAGCTGTGTGACTGGGGAGGGCTGGATGAAGTCTGTCCCCAGGGGAAGGGACACTGGGGCAGCTTCTTCACAGAACCTCAAGCTTGTTTCTTGGTTTGTGCACCTTGAAGTCGGAACTAGGTATTGTTTCGGGTTGCTTTAAAAATCCTCAGCTCTGTGTTTGGTGTGCGTGTGCCTGTAAAGCCCCTGAGGCGTGTGGGAACCGGTCCACGGGTCAAGGACCCGGGCGTCTTTTTTGTCTTGGGCCAGGCGACTCTTCTCCCCAGCCTCCCCACTCCTCCTCCCTTGAAGGGGTGGGGGGAGCAGCCCAGGCGATATGCAAATGAGTGGGCGTGACTGCACGCCAGGAAAATCTATTTATGGGTCCTGAAATTTGAAATTCACATAACTTTTCACATGGCATGAAATAGTCTTCTTTTGATTTTTTTCCAGGCATTGGAAAGTGTTAAAACCCTCCTTTGCTGGCAGGTGTAGGCAATCAGTCACAGGGCTTACCCCACCTAGGATCCTGGCAGTCCGGCCCCTTAGGGAGGAAGCCAGGGGCTGACTGCTCCGGGGAATTGGAGGGCGGGACCACATTTCCGTTTGTTAGACTCCTACGGGAGCAGCGGCCCCTCTCCTCCTGTTAACTGAGTCCCTCTGTCCCCTCCCTGGTCGCATTCGTCCCTGCTGGCTGCCGCTGCTGCCCAGCATAGGGGCCCGGAGGTTGGAAGGAAAGACCGTACAGCAGAGCAGGCTGGAGGGAGCCAGTTATCGGGTTGGGGAGGAGGGGAATTAGGAAGCCAGATGAGAAGCCACCAAGTCCTGCCTCAGAGTGGACGGTGGCAAGGTTGGGCCCGGGCGTCCCGGGCAGTAGACACAGCCCTTCTTCCCTGGGCATCGGCTCTGCCCAGGCGGCGCTGAGCCCCAAGGACACAGCAGCGAAGGGGGCCGAGAGCCTGGGCCACATTTCACGGGACGAAGACAGAGTGGACAGATGGGAAATGGTCCCGGGCTGACGAATGCTGGCGGGGAGATGGAGTCCCGGGAGCAGGCAGCTCCCAGCTGAGACCTGGGCGAAGGCAGGGAGGGGAGTGTCCAGCGGAAAGGACCAGCAGGACAGAAGCGTGAGGTGGTGGAGTAAGGAGGCCCCGCAGGGGACGGGGCCAAGGTGGCACGGCCACCATCGCGGGGCCCGGGGCTCTTCATCTCCTGCCGTTCCCTTCCCTCCTGCTGCGGGTGGGGCCAGCCCTGGACCCCAGGGCCCCCGACGGTGCCACCTCGGCTGAGCCTCGCCATCTGCTGCTCGGAGCTGCGGCTCGTGCCAACCTCAAGTCTGACAAGTGATAAGGAACTTGGAGACGCAGCCCGGGCGGGCGGGAGCTCGCTGCCAGCTTCGCGCTCCCCGCTCCACGCTGGGCACCCATATGGGGCGCTCGGGGCTTTTTAAAAAGTGCGACGTCCCATGTCCCATGTCCTCCTCCACTTCCCCAGAGGAGGCCAATGGGGATGCGGTGGCGGGCAGCGCTGAGTTTCCTTTGACCGTGGGCACGGGGCCGTGGACAGGGCGGTGGACGGAGCGAGGGTCGCGCCCTGCACACAGCCTCCCCACTCCGGCTGGGACATCTGCCGAGGTCCTGCCGGCCCGGTGCTTCCTCGCCTGTTAGGAGGCGTGGGGTGGGGAGGTTAGGGCGGTGACCACATGGTCATCGTTGTCACGGCACTGGTAGCCAGTGTTGTCATTCCACTCAGGGGCGGTCCTGAGGGAGGGACCCCGGTCCAGGAGGTCCCCGGGGGAGTGAGAAGATGGGAGCAGGGGTTGGGTGCAGCTCCGTGGGGAAGGGCTTGCCTGTCCTGCACGAGGCCCTGGGTTCAGGTCCTAGCGAAAGGGTAATGACTGGATGGCGTGTGTGTGCACGTGTGTGTGTGTGTGTGTGCGTGTGTGTGTGTGTGTGTGTGTGTGTGTGTGTGTAGGGGGCAGAGGGTGTGGAAGCATTATCACGCAGCAGCGCCCCATCCTGCCTGCGCCGGGTGAGTGACCTGGGACTTGAGGGGTCCCGGAAGTGCTCAGGGGTCCCCTTTTCTCCACCACATCAGGCCCTATGGATGGGGGCTGGGCCAGGCAGCCGGGGGAGCCCCTCAGAGGTGGGGTCTTGCTCGGGAGTGGAGTGGTGGGAGGGGAAGAGGGGCTTGCTCATCTCGAGGGGTGCTGAGGAGCACGGAGGCTGCCGAGGGCTGCGAGCAGGAGGAGAGGAAGGTGTGGCCGGGGGTACAGTGCAGGCTCCGGCACACAAAGCCGGGGACCTGGGAGGAGCAGGGACCTCTTCGGGCTGCGCGCCACAGCACAGGGACTGTCCGTCACCGGGGCGCAGAGCGGGTTGCGGGGCCCCCATGGCCCAGGCAGGGGCGTTTGGAGACGCAGATCCCTGTGGGGCTGGGGGCTGGGGGCAGGGGGACAGGTGAGCAGAGGCTTTAGGGCCAAGGTGGAGCAGTGGCCCGGAAGTGGCCGCAGGGGAGGGAGGCCGCCTTTGCCACCAGCTCGCGGTGTCTGGGGCTGGAGAGCGAGGACAGCCGTCCCTGGAGGGGCTGCAGGGGCCGTCCCTCTCTGGGCAGCGGGGTTTCTCAAGTGCGGCACAGAACGGGGACGCTGAGAGAAAGCACAAAGGAGCTGGGCGTGTAGGTGGGAAGGGAGCAGACCTGTCTGGGGGTCCTCCTGGCACCCCAGGAGGTGCCCCGCTGTCTCTCAGGGTCCAGGCTGGTCACGGGCTGGGCCCAGGGATGCAGAACCAGACCCCTCCAGGACTCAGCTGTCGCACCTGCTCCTGCCGCCCTCCTGTCCCCCCTCGGCCGTGGGGGGTGAGCACGGCTGCTGTGCAGGGCCCGGCCACCCCTTCCAGGTCAGGGCCGGAAGCCTCCTAGGTCGCCCGGGCCGGAAGTGTTGTCCTCGCAGAAGGCCTGCAAGCCAGTTGCTGGGCTCTGCCCTGTCTCAGTCAATAGATGTCAACTTGTCACCTCTTTCCTCTGCGGTCCTGGGATAGGTGACAGGATAGACCTGAGTTTGAAGTCAGCATCCGGCCTGGGTGGCTGGGGAGGGGGTGCCAGGAGTGGGGGAGCGGCGGTTCTTCCCCACACAGGGCTCTGCCGAGGGGAGGCCCCCACTCTGGCTCCTACGAAGCCGCCCAGCTCTGCCTTCTGCGTGGGTTCAAGGCCTCACCTCCCACCTCCATGTGCCCGGTATATATCCTTTGCTGAACTAGGTGAAGAGCTGTATAAAACATTCCTGTAATATCTTTTCAAAAAATCCAGAGGGGTTGAAATAGACAGCCATATTTTCCAGCTCCCAGTAAAAATAGTTTACATATGGCTGAGAAAAAATAAAAATTGTACAAGGCCAGCTTTGCCAGAACTGTAGTTTTTTAAGTGTCAATTAACAAAAAGATTTTTCATACGGCCGTAAAAGGGAACAAATTGTGTATGAAACTTACTGCTTTACATCAGAAAGAGGTTTTAAAAAAAAAACCCAAAAACTTACTAAGACCATTTACCGAGAAAATTGCCTTGAAAACATTCAATAAATGCAAAGTGTTCTTTTTTCCCCTAGACGTGCCACTTTCCAGCCTACCACCGCAAATCTTTGAAAACATTGTAGTTTACAGGATTTATTAAAAAAAAAACAAAACTTACACATTCTGTATTATCATTTTGGGTTTTAACACGGGATCTCTTGACTTTTCCAAAAACCACTTTTTTGTCCGCAGGTTTTTAGAAACCCAAAAACGGTCATCAAAGCCTTTCAGCTCATTGACGTTAACAACACGGGCCTGGTGCAGCCGCAGGAGCTGAGGCGGGTGCTGGAAACCTTCTGCCTGAGGATGACGGAGGAGGAGTACCAGAAGTGAGTCCGGGGCCAGGGCTGCACGGAGCCTGCGGCCAGTCTCCCCCTCCATCCCCCCACCTCCTTTCACGGCTTCTCTCCTGGTTCCTGGAGCTCCCTGGGAATTCTGCACCCAACAGTCCCACTCTGTGGTGCCCCAAAGCCAGTGCCATCGGCTGGCCCGCACCCGCGCACTGGAAGAGTCCTGCAGCACCAGCTCCCCGTCCCCCTAGCACCGTGCCTGCCTGCCCCTGGAGGCTTTTCTACCTGTAAGCCCGGGGTTCAGAGGAACGGTTCTGGGATCTTTGGATTGTTGATGTGGCCTTCTCGATGTGATGAAATGACAGAAAGGCTGTCTTCCCTCCAGACCTGTCGTCGCTGGGGGCTGGGAGGGTAGAGCCCTGGGCATTTAACTGCCCCATCAGTGTTTGAATCCACGGCCAGCTGCAGAGTTCTGCAGAGTTCTACCTGGGCCTCCGGTGGACTCCAGGTCGTTTAGGAGAAGCCGGACCCGTGGCTTCTGTGCGGGGTGGGCTTGAGTGAAAGGCAGTGGAGGTTGGGCTCCCGTCTGGCCTGCTCATGAAGCGTCCGGCAGACACAACGCCTCCCTTCCCGTCTTTTCCCAAGTGCTTCCTGAAACACCCCTCGGCCTCTGCTTCCTGTGGTTTCAGTTATCCGCGGTCCACCAACGTCTAAAAATATGAAGTGAGAAATTCCAGAAAGAAGTTTTAAGTAACTTTGGTCATCATACGTTAGTTTAATTAGCGTCTTACGATGAATTATTAATCCGTTTCTGTGGCGAAACATTAACCGGTTTGTATGTATAGGGAGCAGCATAGTTTTATAAGGGTTCGCTGTATACCCTACGCTTTGTGCGAACCCTGGGGTCTTGGAGCGCTTCCCCTGCAGGCTGTTCACCGAAGTACTGAGCTTGCTTTCACCAGGAGCCGAAGAGCTTCCGGCTGCCCTGGCGTCAGAAGATGCCATTAACCGGAGGCCGCCGTTAGTGGCAGAGGAATTGGCCCATGGGCAGGGACGTGGGGCGGACTTGTGATGGCGGCACACGTGCGGCAGGGGCTAACAGCAAGGAAACGTAAAAAGAAAAAGACAAAAAAAAAAAGGGATATTTCCCACTTCTTTGAATATTTTTTCTTTGCTCCTCTTTATAACCCACCTCCGAATATAAAAGACATAATAGATGTTTTAATTTTTACATCCTTTCTGGCTGGGAAAGTGTCCAGAATAAGATCCAAACAAAACAAATTAAATAATTTTGCGCACGCAATTATAGAACAGAAGCAGCGCTCTTCTAAAACAGGCAATCAAAGACAAAGCTGTGTTTTATTTGACAATAAACCTTGTGTTTGGCACTGCAGTCTCCAACCTAGTAAATCTATAAAAAATGTTACTGTCTGTTTCCCCATCTCTTAAGTATTGAATAATAAAGAACTCCACAAATTTTTATTCGAGACTTTTTTTTTTTTTGGAAGCCTCCAAAACAATGCTGTTTTCAAGATAAGGCTGGAGAAACTTCACATAGTAGAATTGCTTCCTGTAGACCTGCAAAGGATCAAAAAGAGAACATTTCTTCAATTGCTTTAATGCCTTCCTTGCTGAAGCTTTTTCCCAGAGAAGCTGCTTTGGCATTAACGGTGCCTTTTAAATTTTGGGGCAGGAAACAATGCGTTTTTGAATCCTTTCTTTGGTCTAGCAGCTTTCTAGCTAAGATCCGTGTTTGACCCTTGGCTGCCTTAGGAGTGGCTGGGCTCGTGCTTCCGAGGCAGGCCTGGGAGGGGTCAGGTCTGCCGCTCTGTGTCCTCATCCTGGGACTCATCTTTCTCTTAGAAAAACGGGTGCCGAGAGCTCACCTCCCAGGGCAGAGTCCAAACGCCCCGTAGCGTGGGGAGCACATCAGGGATTGGCCTGTGTGGAGACCGACTGCACCTGTAGACTCTGAGTGCCCATTGCTCCTTAGTAAGTCATTCCTTTCAGGCTGCAGAATGTGGTCCCGCCTATGTAAAAGCAAGCGGCCAGAGATGAAATGCTCAGCAAGCCTTGGAGTACGCAGGCTGTAAGCCACCCTCCCTCCAGGCCAAACTGTTTGAATCTATGTAATCTGCGAGCAGCCTTGTAAATAAATTTACCTCCAAATCTCAGCGTTCAGCCTGCTGCCCGAAGCCTGAGGCTTTTTCTCCAGGCCGTGGTGCTTGGACTCCTTCCTTCTCCCAGTCTGGCCCCGACGGGACCCGCCTGCCTGCTGGTTTGGCAGATGTCCGAGGCCCCTGTCCTGAGGGCGCGTCCCTGGACGGAGGCCCTGCTCTGTAGTCTCTTAGGAAGGTTTCCAGCTTCCATCTTTGCTTCCTGTAGAAAGCCCGCGGAGATGCTGCCTGCCTGGGTGGGGCTGAGGCGTCTGTCTTGAAGCGTTGTCCGCAGGATACATTCCCTGCAACTCTGTCTGCTGGGGTGTCTGCCGCAGGAGCTGTGAGCCTGCCGGGGCTGGCCGTGGCCTGCGTGAGGGCTGTCCTCTGAGCGGAATCCTGTGTTCAGGAAGAGTGCGTTGTTGTTGAAGCAGACCTTTCACAGCGTCCTGCGTTTTCCTGGAGCAGTCCACCACTCAGGCCAGCAGGTCCCCACTCAGGAAGGTCACTGCAAACCGCCACCCCTGGGTTCCCGAGGTCACTGCGTGTTTTCACAAGATGGGGCTGCTTAGGGAGTTTCTCTGTTCACATCTGGCAGCTGTCATCCCTGAAGATAAGTTTTCCTAGTAGAACAATAGGCACGCTTCATCAAAGTGGGAAAATAGGTATGCGTTGAAATAAACACATGACATTACTCGTCGTTAAATTTGGAAAACAGAAAAATAACAAACACCTTAAGTAATAATTACTAAATTTTTAAAAAGCAGCATGAAATTAGATAATTATAGAAACCATCACATATGGAGAAAATATAACCAAACACGTAAAAACTGTCAATTTTAAAGAAATGCAGTAAC
>RJWM01020011.1:0-37918 GCA_004363535.1 Dasyprocta punctata
GAAAAGGTTAGTAAAGGGGTGTTTTGGAATACATTATGGTTATTTTCATCATTTCTTATGGGAAAGTCTTGCCTTATAACCAACTTGGGTTACAACCAGTCCTCGTGAACAAACTGCGCTCCTAAGTTCAAGGGTCCACCATATATTTTTTTCCCCACTGTATATTGTAATTAATACTGCCTCTGTAATAATTTGCTGAGTGACTATAATGATTAAATCAAGTATGGATCAAAAAGAATTCATCACTTATAAATGACCCAGGACTGCAAATACCTTTTACTTGTTACTGACTTGCTTTCTAGAAAAACTATGAAATTAGATCAAACAAACCCATGAAAACTGAGCTAACCCAAGTGGCCCTCTATAATTATGACAAGATATCTGGTTGCTCACACTCACCATCTGCGGAGCCTGGACGCCGTGGCCAGGGCAGCCTGGAGCCCTCGGGACTCCCTGGCACCCACACGGCCCAAGCTGACACCGGAGCCCCCCTGGGCTGACATCCAAGGGGCAAAGGGCCCAGCTGTCGCCTTCCTCTGGCCCTTGTGACCACGCATCATTCTAGTGATCCTGGAGAGGAAGAGGGACACCAGCACTGCTGTTTCTGTCAATTCTGCCTTAAAAACACTCCTCATAGTTACCCTGGAAATGGCTACAGTGTGAAGTTATGGCCAGCAGTGTTTTATCAGAAAATATCTTTATTGTGTTATACAAAATAACTCCTGTTACTGTATATTCTTTCTCAGTCAGGTTACCAAACAAGTTTCCATACTGTATGATGGGGAATATTGACTTCTCATCTATTCTATAGGGCTTTCATTAATGTTCAAAAACAGCTACTGATCTGGGTGTGGTGGCGCATGCCTGTAACCCCAGCACTCAGGAGGCTGAGACAGGAGGATTATTGCAAATTCAAAACTAGCCTGGACTACAAAGTGAGTTCAAGGCCAGCCAGAACTGCATAGTGAAACCCTGTTTCAAAAACAAAAAACCCCCCAAAAACCAAAAACCAAACCAAAACAAACAGTTATTGAGAAGGATTTCCTAGGGCTGGGAGTTTGGCTCAGTGGCTTAAGCGCCTGCCTGGCAGGCTTTCACATTGAGTTCGATCCCCAGTAACAGCGGGGTAGGGGGGAGAATTTCCTGAAGAAGCAAATATTACATTCTAAAATTAAAAATTAGCTGAATGATATGGTGCAGTCTCAATATTTAGCCTCAACAAACTGTGGGCTTTTATTTATTTTTTTAAGAACAGAATATACTTACTGAGAGAAAGAAAATTTCTGTCTGGACGAGAGACAGACAGAAGGTGTCCCAAGTGGGCTAACCAAACTGTGGGCTTTAAGCAGAGAGATCGATCCTCTGTTAAAAAATGGGACTTGGGCCAAGAGACTGGGGTGGGGGCTTGGGGGTGTGGGTGTTACAGGGAGGTAGGGAGGGGAAGGGAAAAGATGTATTATTTCATGAACAAATTCCCCATGAGGAATGTAATCATTATGTCACTACATACTACAAACATGTACTGATAAAAATTTAACAAATAACCGAGGGCTTTAATACTGCTTCCAAGTTGGTATAACCAGACAAGATTAACTTTAAAAACATGTTACAAGACAATGTGACATACTTCACGATCAGAGTACTTGTGAGTAGGCAAATCTACAAGCTGAGGCTTTTTCAGGTTTATTTTTGTCTTCACTATTTTGTTTTTGTTTTTTTAAGACTGAGTCTCACTATGCAGCCCTAGCTGGTCTCGAACTCACGATGATCCTCCTGCTCCAGCCTCCCAGATGCTTGTAGTTTCACCTTCACTATTATCTCTCTGATGAACACTGCATAAAGTGTATGAGTATGATCACTGGAATGGAACTCCTCATATAAAGAATATGAGCTGCTTACAATTTTTTTTTTTTAGATACACAAAAAAGTATGTTTAAAGAATAGTAGTAGAGGGCTGGGGTTATAGCTCAGTGGAACAGCACCTGCCTGGCAAGTGTGAGGTCCTGAGTTCAGTTCTGCATATCAAAAACAAACAAAAAAACCAAAACCAAACCAAACCAAACCAAACCAAAAAAAAAAAAAAACAACAAAAAGTACTACTAGAGGGCCCAGGATTTAACTCAATTGAGTAAGCACCTGCTTGGCAAGTGTGAGGTCATGAGTATGAGCCCCAGTACCAAAAAAACAAACAAACCAAACAAAACAAAACAAAATGCACTACTAGAATCTGCTGGGTGTGGTGGCACACATCTGTAATCCCAGTACTAAGGAGGCTGAAGCAGGAGGATCACCATGAGTTCGAGGACAGCCTGAAGTACACCATGAAACCCTCTCTCAAAGACAAAAAAAAAAAAAAAAGCACTAGGTATTGAGCCCAGGGCTTTTACACTGAGCGACTCCCCCGACCCCTTTAGTCTTACTGTGAGACAGGGTTTTGCTATGCTGCTATTTCATCTGGGCTGGGACTGAACTTGGGATCCTCCTACCTCAGCTTCCCAGAATGTTGAGATTGCAGGTGTGCACCATGAATCCCCCTCAAAAAGCACAACTGTAATCTCCGTTTTCTTCAAAAGTAAATGACAAAACTCTTACAGTCATGTCCACAGGTGTTTAAATAATTATCTCCTATTTATACTTTGGTATAGATTAGATTATTCACACACTTTTAAAGTCTTCTTTTGTGAACTAAAAACTATAACTCTTGAAATTTGCCTGGGTCACTTAAGTGTGGATCAGTGTGGGGCGACCCACTCGTCGCTGTCTGCCTCTGCTGGGTGGTCTTCACAAATCTGAGCAGGTTAATGATGGCGGCAGGTGTCACCCCAGGTACCCGACTGGCAGCCCCGATCTAGAAATTAAAACCACAAGAGAACCATCAGTGAACTATGTCAAATTACATCTACTATCCTCATAACAGTGTAGTGTAGTCCATCACATGTTTAGATTTAGAGATAGTGTCTGCCTGTGGCGGCCAGGCTGGCCTCAAATTCCGGGGCTGAAGTGACTCTCCTGCCTCAGTTACCTGGTACTGTACTAGAGGCTTAGACTACCACGCTCCGCTTTTTAAAAAAATTATTATCTTACTGCCCCTTCTTTCTTTTTTTTAATGTACTTTCAAAACAAGTGGGTAAAGGAAATGTGATTATTTGTGTCTTCAAGTGTGAGAAATTAAGATGATTTGTGTAAGATCACTAATAACTACTTTATCTATCCACTAAAGTAAGAAAACCTGTACTTGAGTTCTGTCCTTCGATCCAGCCCCTCGGCCCCCTGTTTGGAGTCCTGGAGTCTCTGTGATGAGGTCTAATACCATACAGAAGGTAAGAGCCCCACAGGCAGTGGGGTGCACCCCACAATTTTAGTCCTGGTAGTGTTGGTGGAGTGTTTTCACACAGATGAGTGTATACTCACTCAGAGGGCCTCGTGCAGGTGGGATCAGTTCTGTTAGTAAATGATTTCACTGCCAAGTTTTTTCTTTTGGCGCTGGGGATCCAACCTAGGTCCTTGTACACAACAGGCAAGCGCTCTGTCCCAGAGCCAGGCCCTGAGAACCCTCCCCGTGTGCAGACGTGGCTGGGGGGCTGTGAGTGCCTCAGTGGGGCTGTGTTCTCGCACTGCTGTGCCGCCCAGAACCCTCTGCCGCCTCTGTGCTGCGGCAGGGTGGATCGGCCACAGCAGTGACCAAACAACAGGCGGCTGCTGGGCACCTGAAGTGTGTGGCTTATGAGGCTGACGAGCTTACTTTTAAATTTTATTGAACTGTAGTTAAGGTAAATGACTATACGTGGCTAGTGACCACTGTGTTGGACAGTGCAGTCAATACTTATTTAGAGAAAGTTAACAAAAAATCAATAGGGGGAACAGAGTTATAAAATTTGAGGTCTATTTGCCTGGTTTACATGATGTCTACTGCAAAGATCACATTACATTGATGAGATCACTCCTCCAGGTAAAATAAATTTTTAAGCTGGGTACATTAGCCCATGCCTGTAATCCCACCACTCAAGAGGCTGAGGCAGGAGCATCACCATGAGTTCAAGACCAGGCTAAACTACACAGCAAGACCCTGTATCAAAAAAAAAAAAAAAAAAAAAAAAGGTTTTATTCTCTTACCCCAAACTTATTTGCAGACCATTTTGGTAAAATGCCCTTTGTTTGATGGACCACTACTTTAAAAATGAACTGCCCATTAATTTTTATATTTTGCAATACTGGGAGTTCAACTGAGGGTCTTGTGCTTGCTCTGTGCCACTGAACTAGATACCAGCCCTTATTTTTTCTTTTTCTTTTTTGAGACAGGATCTTGTTAAGGTGCCCAAATGAGGCTCAAAATTGCAATCCTCCTGCCTCGGACTCCCAAGCAGCAAAAATTACAGGTGTGCGCCACCATGCCCAGTTAATTTTTTTTTTTTTTTTGCGGCACCAGGGATCAAACTCACAACCTTGCGCCTGAAGGACAGGCGCTTAAGCCACTGAGCCAAACTCCCAGCCCTAGTTTTTTTGAGGCAGGGTCACACTATGTAGTTTTCTACTAAATTTTTTTTTTTTTTCTTTTTGCGGTACCAGGGATTGAACTCACAACCTCACACCTCGCCTGACAGGCGTGTAAGCCACTGAGTCAAACTCCCAGCCCTGGTTTTTTGAGGCTGGGTCGCATTGTGTAGCTCAGGCCGGCCTTGCACTCGAGTTGTAGCCCAAGCCGGCCTCAAACTCATAAGGCTCCTCCTACCTCAGCCTCCCGAGTGCTGGGATTAAAGGCGTGCGCCACCACGCCCGGCTACTACTAAATGTTTTAAAAGATGCTTTATTATGGTGCCTGCCTGGCAAGTGATAGGTCCTGAGTTTGATTTCCAGTGCACACACAAAAAAGGAAAGATGCTTTATTTATTCTTTTTTTCTTTTTCCCTTTTTTTTTTTTTTGAGACAGTTTTGCTATGCAGTTCAAGCTGGCCTTGAACTCACTTCAGGCTGGCCTTGAACTCACTGTGTAGCCCATGCTGGCCTCAAACTCATGGTGGTCCTCCTGCCTCAGCCTCCTGAGTGCTGGGATCACAGGCGTGTGGCACCACATCTGGCAGTATTTATTGGTTCCGAGATGCACAGTTTTCCATATTTTGATATCTCTAGAACTGGGTTATAGATTAAAAATTAACTGGGCATAAGGGACCCGGGCGTGGTAGGGCACGCCTTAATCCCAGCACTTGGGAGGCTGAGGTAGGCAGAGCATTGTGAGTTCAAGGCCCAGCTTGGGCTACAACGCGAGCGCAAGATCGGCCTGAGCGACGTAGTGCGACCTTACCTCAAAAAACTAGGGCCGGGAGTTTGGCTCAGTGGCTTAAGCGCCTATCTGGCAGGCATGAGGTTGTGAGTTCAATCCCCAGTGCCACAAAAAACACACAAAAAAACAAAAAAAACCCATTTAGTAGAAGTCCAATGTTACTTAATAAAGTACTTAAAAAAAATTTGCTTCTCCACCCTAACACACACAATTAGGCTGAAGCACAGGGTGGGGGTGCTCTGGGTTCCCTCTCCCCACAGCTTCTAAGCAGCGCCATGCAGCCCTAGGAAGGGGCCCGAGGAGTGATGTGAAACCAGCCATGTGTGTCTTGCTGTCTCAGTCACACACCCAGCTGCATGACTTTACACTGGTGGTTTAGCACAGAATAGTTCGGGCTGGCAGTCAAGCCAGTTCTTAGCTCCCAGTCATTTACTTCAACTAAGCTTTACTGTCTCTCAGAGACCAGTATCTCTCACACAGCAATAAAGCACACTGTTAAGATTTTTGTTGGTTTTGAGACAGGGTTTTGCCATGTAGTACAGGCTGCCTTTTGAACTCACTATGTAGCCCAGGCTGGCCTCAAACTAACAGCGATCCTTCTGCTTCAGTCTCTAAGTGCTGGCATTACAGGTGTGCGCCACTGTGCCCGTCTTAAGGATTTTATGAGTAAATAAAACATTAGTTTTACAGTCACTGTAAGCCCCACTGGCTCTTTGTTAATCACTTGTCCCTTTGCTTTCTTACTGTGTGTGGACGACTGAAATGTAGTTTCTCCCGAACTTCATGGGACAAAGACACATCCTTGACACTCAAATAATCCAGGTCTTCTGGCAGCTGGAGAGCCTCGTCTCGCTGAACTTCCTTTATTTCTTGTAGCTGATTCAGTAAGATGGATTCATAAGAGGCTGGTGAACAAAATGAGAAAGTTTTTTTCCCTTTTTTTTTGTCTTTTTGTTTCACTATGTCGTTCAGACTGGCCTTTAACTCACTGTGTAGCCCAGGCTGGCCTTGAACTCGCAGCAATCCTCCTGCCTCAACCTCCTGAGTGCTGGGATCACAGGCGTGCACCACCACATCCGGCTGAGAATACTGTGTACCAGATACACTAACAACCTACATTTGCACAGCATTTCACTCTCATGGTTTTTAGAGAGCTGTGCATCAATCATCTCACTCAACGCTCATCTCAACACCAAGACAGTTTTCCTCTTCTGCAGGAGAGGGAGCTAAGGGAATAGCTGGTACTGTGGCACAGGCAGGTAACCCCTGCACATGGCAGGCTGAGGCAGGAGGATCGCTTCAAGTTTAATGCCAGTGTGGGCTACAAATTGAGTTCCAGGTCAGCCTTCTCTGAAGCTTTGGTCATGTGTGCTTCCAGCAGCCAGTCAGTCTCATCTCTGACTGCGGCTCTACCAGTGAACTACCCTGGTGAGGGCCGCCATCACTGCCCTGGGCCTTGGCTTCTTTATGGGGAGACTGCCCGTCTGGAATGGAAGATGTCCTTGGTCA
Organism: Dasyprocta punctata; assembly: GCA_004363535.1. Taxonomy (NCBI): domain Eukaryota; kingdom Metazoa; phylum Chordata; class Mammalia; order Rodentia; family Dasyproctidae; genus Dasyprocta; species Dasyprocta punctata. Next base: position 6,788 of record RJWM01020011.1, read on the forward strand.
CAGGGTGCAAAGGACAACCTTGTGGTACACAGTCTTTGCAGTCAGATAACTGAGGTCCAAATCCCAGCTGTGCCACTCACCAGCTGTGGGATCTTCAGTAAACTGTTGTTTACTTATGAAGTTAGGGCAGAATGCTACAGTGTATCCTCCACAGGGTGGATTTAAGTATCAACTGAAGTAATGTACAAAAGGTACAGTACAATATCATAACACATTAGTGCAGCAAATTATCATTTTATGACTAAGAACAGACTCTTCAGGGTCTCACAGAACATCTGAGGTAATACCTAAGCTGTGTGAATAGTACACCATCACTCCGCTGTTCCTGCCCTTTTCCCACGTCATCCTGCCTGTGTCTTTCTCATGACATGATTTTTCTGTCCAAGAAAAACCTTCCATCAGGTTTTGCAGAAGCCAGCTGGTATAGTAGCCAATCTTTTTTTTTTTTTTTTTTTTTTTTTGAGACAGGGTCTCACTATGCAGTTCAGGCTGGCCTTGAACTATGTAGCTCAGGTTGGTCTTCAACTCAAAGTGATCCTCCTGCCTCAGCCTCGAAAGTGCTGGGATTATAGGTGTGTGCCACCATGACCAGCTAGTAGCTAAACAATTTATTTAACTGAAATGGACTTCCATTTATTTAACTGAAGTGACTTCCATTTTTTTTGATACATCTTTTCCCCAAGATTATTTATAGAATTTTCAAGCCAATATAAATATTTCATAAATATTTGGCTATTTGGGGATACACCTGCACAATACCTCAGTAGTATCTTTCAGCATGAAAAACACTCAAGAGTAAAGGCCTGACACAATTAACTAGGTAGAATGAAAATCTACTCCAAGTATCTGTTTCTGAGGTAAAGGCACCACACCTGTTCAATTAAGAAAATCATCCTTACAACACAGGATGATTTTTCAAGTAGGGCCTAGAACACTTAGCCACCAATTAGGTACCAAATGGCAGAGCTCCATCCCCAGCTTCTGCCATGAATTCATAGGGAAAAGGTTCCAACATCTCAGGCTCCTCCCCTTTGGTTCTCACAAAGTGCACTTCTCTGGGCGGGGCAAGCTGGTGCTTTAGCTGAACCCAGGTACCTTTCTCTTTGGCTTCCTTCTTTTTCTGATTATTTTCCTTGACACGTTTCAGGAAGTTATCACGACTCTTTGAGTGTTTAATATGCTCAATATGCACATTAATCCTCTTGGCAAGTGTCTTGCCCTTAACTTGCTTGTTCACACCAAAGCCAACAGCAGCTGGGTAACACTGTAGACTCTTCCTGTTTTGCCATGGTGACATTTGTGTGGCTTCCTTTTTGCACAGTACCCATTCCCTTGAGGTCTACAGTATCACCCTTTTTGTAGATTCACATGTGTGTGGCCAAAGGAACAGCCCCATGTTTTCTAAAAGGCCTAGAGAACGTATACCGGGTTCCCTTCCTCTTTCCCTTCGTGTTCGTCATTCTGGAGAGTTACTGAAAGACGGCAGTTCCGGCTGAAAAGCCTAATAGCCAATCTTATTCCAAGTATTTTTTTTTTCTCAGTTTGAAACTCTTCATAATAAAAAACTTGAAGTATCAATGTAAAAGAAAACAAAGACAATGGTGGCGCTGATATTACCGCTATAACATCATGTGTTACAATGTACAGGAGCTTACTGATACAGAGTAAGTTATCTGTCAAACGTGGATATCCTAGCATATGTCAAACCCAAAGGTAGCAGTACTGTTTCATTATTTAACATTAGGGGGGACGATATAGAACACTAGATTCTTTTCTCCTTCCTTCCTTCCCTGCTAGCTTGCTTGCTCTCTCTTTGAGACAGGGTTATGCTATGTAGCCCATGCTGGCCTCAAACTCATGGTCATCCTCCTGCCTTAGCCTCCAGAGTGCTGGGGCTACAGGTGTGTGGCACCACACCCAGCTAGGTTCTTTTTTTTAAAAAGAGGGCTACAGTAGCACTCCCCAAACCTAACATGTGCACATGATCACAAAAGGGTCTTGCGGAGATGCAGGTTCTCAACAGGTCTGAGATGCTGCACACACACACTTCTGACAGCTCCCACATGTGGTGATGCCGCTAGAAGGAGTGTGACACTGTGCTGGGCCTGTGGGGACAAGGGCTTCCCCTGGTGCACAGCTTTTTAAATTTATTTCTTCTTTGAGACAGGGTCTCTTTATGTAGTTCAGTCTGGCCTTGAACTTGCAGTGATCCTCCTGCCTCAGCCTTCTGAGTCCTGGAATTACAGGCATGCACCACCACACCTGGCCCTTGACACACAGCTCTTAATGGCTTTGCTGTCCATTCATAATTCACACAGAGACAAGACTACCATACACAGGAAGTTTAAATCAAAAATTACTTTTTACCTTCTATTTTCAGCCTCTCAGCTAGCTCTCTACATTCAGTGTACTTCTTCAAAGGGTCTGGAACAGCCTTGGCCAACAACTCCATGTCAACTTCCTCATACTTCAGAACATCGAAAGCTCTGTAAATACACAAAAGATTCATTAACATAAGGTTCTGCTTTACTAAGGCAGTGAAAGAACAACCTTCTTTGGAATAATCCAGTCTCAGAATAAATAACCAAGATACCTCAATTCTTCTCAAGTACAGTGAACAAACACACCACCATCTGCAAAATAGTACAATTTCAAAAGATTCAGTATTTGACTGCCCTTGACTCTATCATGAGAATTAAGTTGCTGGTAAGGGCTGTATGGTTAGAATCCATTTGTCCTCCCATCTGTGTAAGGACAGAAGAGTTATCCTTTTGTATGCTGGGAACCATAAAGGAGGTCTTTTTTTTTTTTTTTTTTTAAACATCTAGGGATTATTGGCCTTTGCATTGAGGTCATCTCTACCTGCCTTTATGTATACGTATTTTTTTCATTTCTGGAACAGGGTGTCGCTATGTAGTTCCAGCTGGTCTTGAACAGGTGATCTCCGCCCCAGTCTCCCAGAGTGCTGGCGGGCGTCTGGCCAGCTGTTCCTCCCTGCGAACTACAGCACAGAGCTCTGAGAATGTTTTGCTTTCAGTGCTCTCAGCAAAACATTGAGACCTTGTGCTTTCGGCCCGTTGTACTCTTCTGCCTCTTTTTACAGTGTATAAATAGAGGCAGACTGTTTTCTGCTGGGTTGATGCTGCCTCTCCATCAGAAAGGTCAGGCCCCACCCAGCTTTTCTTTTACTATTCGTCTATAGTTCTTAATCTCCTGTCGCCCCTCGCAGGACCCCGATGGCTGCGTGGGTCACGGCACCACCTTGCCCAGCTCTCCTGCTTTTCTCACAGAACTCTGAAGAGTAAGAGACCATGGTGAATGCATTATGGTTCTGGAAAACGAACTGATAAAAATGATACATAAGTTCAAAAGGATCCTTCCAGCCTGATACTTTCTAATTTGGTACAGTGTTTCACTTTTTACCACATGGGAAGTTCTGATAGTCCTCTTAGATTTCTGCTACTCACTGTGGTTGGGCTAAAGTCTCCCCGAGGAAAGCAAGGAGACAGGAGAATAATAGGTGCCTGGAGCTAATCAGAAAAATTGCTGAAATCCCCATGTAACTTACACAGGTAACCAAAAGAATATGCCTATGGGTTAATGCCACAGGAGATCAGGTGAGACTCCTGGTAACTTGATTCACTGGCGCTTGCTGAGAGCAGCCTAGCAACAGAAAGCAAGGGTGGGCTTGGTCCCGGGGCCCACTGAGCCGCAGAGCACCTTCCACAGCACTCTCAGGTCTCCCCTCGCCTGCCTCCAACCTTAATCTGACCACAGGAACCACCGTACCATGGAGTTAACTACACCACTTCTTGCTCGGTTATTACTTATGTTGTTTACATGTGGCTTTTTTGGGTAGTTATTTCTTTAAAAGACATTGGGAGGGAGATTGGGAGTATTGCCTGCCCCCCAATAGGAGTAATGATGTTTTTTATAGAAACAGAACATTTCATCCTAAAATTCACGTGGACTATTAAGAACCCTAAATGGCCAACACAATTTTGAAAAAAGAACACAGTTTGCCAGGCACTGGTGCATTCCTGTAATGCCAGCTTGGGAGAGGCTGATCCTGGGAATGATGGATATCCACACTGCAAACAAAAATTAATACAAAATGGCCTAAAGTCCTCATTATAAGACCCCAAATCACATAAGAACAGAGAAGAAAACACACAAACTTGACATTGGATTTGAAAAATGTATTCATTATTTACTTGGCGCTGGGGATTGGATCCAGGGCAAAGTACATGCTAAGCATGTGCTCTACCACTGCGGTACATGCCGGCCCTTAATCAGACTTTTAAAAGTGCATTTGTAGGCAGGTGTGGTGGCACAAGCCTGGACTCTCTGCCCTCTGGACGGCTGAGGCAGGAATGAGCCTGAGCAACCTAGTGAGATCCTGTCTCAAAATAGAAGACAAAAAAGGGTTTGGGACTCAGTGCAATGGTCATGGATTTAATCCCTAGCACTGCAAAAAAAGAAAACACTAGTCACGTTTAATGCAAATACCAATTTAAAATTTTTTAAATAGATAAATAATTGACAAAGCATCATGTTAAAAATTCTTTGTCCAGGGGATAGACATACAGCTCAACGACAGAGCACTTACCTAGCATGGGTGTGGTCCTGGGTTTGATTCCCCATCATGGACAAAACCAACCAAAACAAAAACCAAAAAACCTTGTCCAACTTTCCAAATAATATAAATCTAAACAAATGAAAAACAGCTGAAGGACTGAGTAAACTGTAAACTGCTCATGACTGCTATCTCCTGGACCACAGGGCTGAGCTAGTGCTTGAAAGTTTCCCATGTGGGCAGCATGGTCCATGGGGCCACGGGGAGCTCATGAAGTCTTCAGGTGGAGGCAGCAGGTGTTGGAGCGAGAGTGTACCCACCCCTGCCTTACCTGCGTGCCACCTGCCATGATACCCTCACCAGCAGCCACAGACAAGGCTGCCCAACCATAGCCTCATGGTGTCCAAGCCAGATACATGTCTTTCTCTCTCTCTCTCCTTTTCTCTTCCTTCCTTCCTTCTTTCCTTCCTTCCTTCCTTTCTCTCTCTCTCTCTCTCTCTCTCTCTCTGTCTCTCTCTCTCTCTCTGTCTCTCTCTCTCTCTTTTGATAGCCAGGGTTTCACTACGCAGTTCAGGCTGCCCTTGAACTCACTTTGTAGCCCAGTCTGGCCTCGAACTCACAGTGCTCCTGCTTCAGCCTACTGAGTTCTGGGATTACAGACATGTCACCATGCCCTGCTGTTACATGTTTTTCTTAGAAAGTATTCAGCCTTAGATATTTTATCACAGTAACTAAAAACTGACTAATATAGCCAATCAGCAAATGTGTCACTGCTTTGATCTGAATGTTGGATTCCTGCCTAAATTCCTATACTGGAACCTAAACTCCAATGTGCTATTAAGAGGTGGCTGGCCCTAATGAATGGGACTGATGTTCTTTTTTTTTTTTTCTTTTTTGTGGCATTGGACTCACAGCCTCGTGCCTGCCAGGGAGGCACTTAAGCCACTGAGCCAAACTCCCAGCCCTAGTTTTTTGAGAAAGGGTCGCACTATGTAGCTCAGGCTGGCCTTGCACTCATGTTGTAGCCCAAGCTGGCCTCAAACTCACAACACTCCTCTTACCTCAGCCTCCAGAGTGCTGGGATTAAAGGCGCGTGTCACCACGCCCGGCCTGGAACTGGTGTTCTTACAGGGGTTTGAAGGAGCCCCCCATTGCTTCCACCATGCAAAAATGCAGAAAGAAGTTGCCATTTTGGAAACAGAGGGATCCCTCAGCAGATATCAAATCTGCTGGTGCCACAGATTGGGCTTTTCTCTGTCTACAAAGTGAACAATCAATTTCTGTTTATAAACTACACAGTTGCTGAGTGTAGTGGAGCATGCCTGTAGCCCCAACAATTGTAAGGCGGAGGCAGGAGGATTGCTTTGAGTTCAAGGCCAGCCTGGGCTACACACTGAGTTTCAATACCAGCCCAAACCACATAGCGAGACCCTGTCTCAAAAAATCAAAAAAAACAAAAAACCCCCAAACTAAATTATGTAGTCTAAAGTTTTCTTGTTTTGCGACTTTTTATTTATTTTGTGGTGTAGGGGATCAAATCCAGTGTCTCATCCATCCTAGCTGGGTCCTAGCTGGGTGTGGTGGCCTTAAGAGACATGCAAGGTCCTTAAGAACATAACTGGGTGTCCTACAGACTCAGAGTTCATATAACTGGAATGACTGAAAACAAGAACACAAAACCTGAAATGGAGCAAGGCTTTTCAAGTAAATTCAAAGAATGTATAACACTCTGCTTTGTTCTGTCAAGGCAGACTCCTTACTATAGCTCATGAACAAGATAAGACCATACAGTTGCTCTAAGCCCATTAAACAGAACAGACACTTCTTAGTTTGGGTCTTTTAAATCTTAGGAAAACCAAAGGACTCAAGAGTCACAGAGCAATGATATAAAAAAATGAAAATAACTTTATATATGATTCTAAAAATGAAAATAACTTTATATATGATGTATATATAATGTATATATGATGTATATGAATATACATATATATACACACGGATATGTGTGTACATATATATTACATGCTATGCATGTATTCTACCACTGAGTTTCAATTTATATATATACATACACGTGTGTGTGTGTATGTATATATATATATATATATATATATATATTTTTTTTTTTTTTTGGAGACAGGTTCTCGGTATGTAGTTTTGGGTGATCATGAACTCTTTTGTAGCCCAGGCTGGCCTCCAATCTGCAGTGATCCTCCTGCCTCAGCCTCCTAAGTGCTGGGATTATAAGCTATATGTATATTTAATACTTAAAAAATAGGTGAGTTACATCTGAAACTTTCTGAAAAGAAGCCAAGAATGAGTGACATTCACTTAAAATGTGCAGGGAGCCTGTAGGTGATGTCACACTGAATAATCTAGTTTTTCTGCAAAGAGGGAGTTTATGTGAAAAATACACACCTGACAGGGAGGCTTCTACTGGTACTTATAGAAGCCTGAGGGATTAACTTTTTCCACTCGGTGATTGAGAACTCAATGGATTTCAACACAGAAATGCCTTCTTCTAAGGAAGACCTCATCCAGGCAGCTCTGTCATACCGCTGCTGGGACACACAGCCAGCTTCCTCGTACCCTAGGAAAGAAGAGAATATACAGTAGTGGGAGAGGTTCTAACGAAGGGGTAGCCAGGCCGCAGGGCACAGCGGACTCACCTCGGAACGTGAGTCGGCTATCGGCATTATCCGGGCGCAGAGACAGACGGAACTCAGCACGGCTGGTGAACATGCGGTAGGGTTCACTGGTGCCCAGTGTGGTGAGGTCATCGATCAGGACGCCTATGTAGCCTTCTGTTCGACTGACAATGAAGGGCGGTTTGCAACTGACCCGAAGACTCGCGTTGACTCCGGCTATCACACCCTGTTTAAAAGGCCATCATGAGGGCTGCAGATTAAGCTCAGTGGCTCAAGCACTTGCCTGGTGAGCACAAAGCTGTGAGTTCAATCTCTGGTACCAAAAAAAAAAAAAAAAAAAAAGAGCCAACATGAGCTGAGCAATTTGTGCTGCCTTACTCAGAACACAGCCCGGACAGGGCAGCGTGAGGCATGAAGAAAGTCAGTCCAGAACACGGGATCCACATTCAGAAAGAGAACATGGCAATGGCCATTTTAGTATGCTCCAACTCACTGCCCTCACAGACAGCTAACATTTCTCAAAGTCAAAAGGGTCATCTTTTTTCTAAGATTCACCTGTGAGACTTTTAGCTTTTTCCCACTTACAAATAAAAACAATTAACTTGTCTTTCTTTCTTGCTTTGTTTCTTTTATATTTATTTAATTTTTGGAGACAGGGTTTTGCTATGCAGTGCAGGTTGGTCTCCAGTTTGCTATGTAGCCCAGGTTGGCCTTGAACTCCCAGTGATCCTCTGGCTTGAGCCTCCCAAGTGCAGGGATGACAGGTGGGTACCACCACACCCAACCAATTTCTTATTTATAAGGAATAATAATGATAATTTTCAATAAAGCAATTATATTAAAAGAACTAAATTTTCTTTAGAAACTTCAGAAGCAAGCCAGGAGTGGTGGCACATACCTGAAATCCCAGCACTTGGGAGGCTGAGGCAGGTGAATCATCCTGCGTTTCAGGCCAGCCTGGGCTACACAGTGAGTTTTTTTTTTTTTTTTAACCACAGTGAGTTTGAAGTCAGCCTGAACTACACAGCAAAATCTCATCTCAAAAATACAAACTTCAAGGGGCCAGGGATTTAGCTCAGTGGCATAAGCGCCTGCTTGGCAAGCATGAGGTCGTGAGTTCAATCCCCGGTACCAAAAAAACAAAAAACAAACTTCAGAAGCAATATGATACATCTAATCAAAATATGGTATCAGGCTAGGCACAGTAGCTTAACCTGTAATCCCAGCAGTAAAGAAAACTGAAGGAGGAGGATTACAAACTAAAGCCCTGCCTGGGCAACTCAGTGAGTTAGCAAGCCCATTAAAAAAATTTTTTTTAATTAAAAAGGTTGGGAATGTAGCTAGTGGCAGCATACTCTTGTTTGATTCCCAGTACTGAAAATGGTTTTAAAAAGATATCAGACCTAGGAGTTTAGAAAAGAGTCATAAAGCCACAAGTAGCTGGGTACGGTGGTATACACTGGTAATACCAGTATGCTAGAGGGCAGGAGGATTGCAAGCGAAAGCCCAACCTGGGCAGCTTTGTGAGATCCTGTCTCAAAAACATATATAAAAGGTCTGCAATGTAGCTTAGTGAAGGCCCTGGGTTCAACCCCAGGACCAGTACCAGCACCAGTGCCCCGCCCCCCAAAAAAGAAAAAGTCCTATGTTCTAAAAACCCTATTTCCATGTTTCAGATGCCCTGGACACAAGCTGCCTCCTCCTACAGCTTCACATGGCTCATGGGCAGACGCAGAAGAGGAGCCCCGGTCACGCGGTCCCGGCACCACCACCTAAACACGCTCTTACCTGAGCTGCAGCTTCCTCATAACCCGTGGTGCCGTTGATCTGTCCAGCGAAGAAGAGCCGCTGAACCAAACGGGTCTCAAGGGAAGGCATGATCTGCCGGGGGTCTAAGTAATCATACTGAACACCATAGCCTGCCCAAGGAATATAGAGCATAAAGTCAGTGAAAACAGAGATGACTTCCCTAAGACGGAGATGCAAAGATTGCTACTAAATGCCCTTGAAAAATGGAGACTATTTTACATGCACAGGCCCTGGGCTTCCTCTCCTGGGGCCCCGGGCCACACAGGGGTGGCTGAGACCCTTGAGGCACAGGCAGCATGTAGCTGACCCAGAGGGAAGGGCGCTGTGCCCTTACCTGGCTGGATCATTTTCGCTTTCTCCAGGCCTTGGATGCATGTGATCATCTTCTCCTGCAACTCAGCTGGCAGCGTCACAGACAACCCCTGAGGGTAGATAAGGTCAGAATCCATTCCTTCAGGTTCCAACCAAACCTGATGGACACGGTTTGGGAAGCGCAAAACCTTGGACTCAATGGAGGGACAGTATCTAGAGCAAGACAATGAAGAAAAAATGAGACGGAAAAAATGAGATGTCGCTTTCAGTAGCTGAACACTGACCACCGCGTCCTTACCGGGGCCCTTTTGTCGTTTCCTTCACATGACTGTTAAGGTGAAGGTTCTCGAGGATGATGGCATCCACTCTAGGGTTGGTGTGAGTCAGGTGACAGGGCAGCTGATCTTCTGGCTAAAAAACAGTAACCAGGGTCACACACTGTGCTAGTTTGCTTTTCTACTAGTTTGCTCCTTATTCAAATCAATTCCACATGATCTTTATTTTATTTTATTTTATTTTATTTTTTTGATACTGAGAATCAAACTCAAACCCTTGCACTTGCCAGGCAGGCGCTGTGCCACTGAGCTATATCCCTGGCCTGACACGATCTTTAATAGACAATGCTTTCTTTTTTTGAGACAGGATCTCGCTGTGTAGGTCACACTGGCTTGGACACTATGTAGTCTAAGCTGGCCTTGCACTTGAGGTGATCTTCCTGCCTCAGCCTCCCACATGCTAAGAATACAGGTGTGCACCACCACGCCTGGCTGACAATACATTTTTTTTTTTTTTTTTTTTTGCGGCACCGGGGATTGAACTCACAACCTTGCACCTGCCAGGGCAGGCGCTTAAGCCACTGAGCCAAACTCCCAGCCCTGGTTTTTTGAGGCAGGGTCGCACTATGTAGCTCAGGCCAGCCTTGCACTCACGTTGTAGCCCAAGCCGTCCTTGAACTCATAATGCTCCTCCTACCTCAGCCTCCTGAGTGCTGGGATTAGAGGCGTGCGCCACCATGCCCAGCTGACAATACATTTATAATGTCCAGTGCTACTTATGAAGTTTTCTTGCCAAAAATAATCCAAAAGATGAATTTAAATCTAAGCAAGCCTAGATCTAAGCAGCAGTTTAGGGGAAAGAGGTTAGTAGAATAAGGTACCAGAACGATACGATCAGACAAATGCAGGCCGTGGGAAACTCTATGGAACAAATACCGCAATTTCTTCCATTTATAAATGTTAAGAAGAAAACTGGGAAATGGTTATAAAACATCCTCTGACTGACCTGATTTGGTTTATGGTCCAAATAAAACAACTATAAATATTTTTTTTTGAGAAAGGCATGGCAGCAGTACCTGCTTGTAACGCCAGCTACTTGGGAGGCTGAGGCAGGATGACTGCCAGTTTGAGTCCTACCTGGGAAAATTAGCAAGATCCTATTACAAAATAAAATTAAAAGTGCTGGGGAGGTAGAGTGCTTGCCTAGCATGCATAAGGCCTTGGGTTCAATCTTTTTTTTTTTTTGTGGCACCGAGGATCAAACTCACAACCTCACACCTGTCAGGCAGATGTGTAAGCCGCTGAGTCAAACTCCCAGCCCTAGTTTTTTGAGACAGGGTCGCACTATGTAGTTCAGGCTGGCCTCGCTCACGTTATAGCCCAAGCCAGCCTCGAACTCACAACACTCCACCTACCTCAGCCTCCCGAGTGCTGGGATTAAAGGCGTGCGCCACTATGCCAGGCTCTTGGATCCCATCTTTAGCACCACTAAATGACTGATTGAATGAATGAGTGAATGAATAAAAGAGACAGGGAAAACTGAACACTGAGTGTTAGATGATATGAAGAAATGTTTTGTTGGGTGTAATCATGGTACGGCCATTTTTAAAAAAAAAAAAAAGTTCTTTTTTATTAGTGACATATACCAAAGTACAAGTGAAATGATGTGATACATGAGATTATTGCTTTTAAGACTCAGCAAGAAGGAGCCGAGCATAGTAGCACATGCCCGTAATCCCAATACTTGGGAGGCTGAGGCAGGAAGATCCCTGTGAATTCAAGGCCAGCCTGCACTACATAGTGAGACCCTGCCTCAAAAAAACAAAATGAAATAAAACAACAATAGAGCCGGGCTTGATGGTGCATGGCTTTAATCCCAGCACTCAGGCGGCTGAGGTAGGTGGAGCGATGTGAGTTCGAGGCCGGCTTGGGCTACAATGTGAGCACAAGGCTGGCACTGAGATACGTAGTGTGACCCTGCCTCAAAAAACTAGGGCTGGGAGTTCGGCTCAATGGCTTAAGCGCCTGACTGGCAGGTGCAAAGTTGTGAGTTTGATCCCCGGTGCTGCAAAAAACAAAACAAAACAAAACCAATTCAGGGGTTACAGGTGTGGATCACCATACCTGGCTCCAAAATGTTATTTGTTGAAGCTAAGTGACAGATACATAGATTCACTATGATATTTCCCTATTTTGTGTAAAACTGAAAAGTTAGCATAAAAAGTTTAAAAAGATACACATTTATTTTTATTTATTTATGTATGTCTTTTTGAGACAGGGTCTTGCTATGCAGTTCAGGCTGGCCTTGAGCTCACTTTACAGCCCAGGCTGGTCTCAAACTCACAGTGGTCCTCCTGCCTCAGCCCCCGAGTGCTGGGATTACAGGCGTGCACCACCACGCCCGGCTAAAAGATACACATTTAGCCAGGCACATGTTGGTGATCCTAGCACTCGGGAGGCTGAGGCATAAGGATCATGAGTTTGAGGCCAGTATGGGCTACACAGGCAGACTCTGTCTCAAAAATTAGAAAAGAGGCTGGGCATGGTGGTATATGCCTGTAATCCCAGCACTAGAGAGGCTGAGGCAGGAGGATCACTCCAAATTAGAGGCTAGCCTGGGCTACATAGTGAGTTTAAGGTCAGCCTGTACTACACAGTGAGATACTATCTCTGAAAAAGAAAAGTAAAAAAGCCAAAGTTATTCAAGTGATGAAATTTATTTATTTATTTATTTATTTATTTATTTTTTTGCAGCACTGGGGATTGAACTCACAACCTTGAGCCTGCCAGACAGGCGCTTAAACCTTTAAGCCAAACTTCCAACCCTAGTTTTTTGAGGAAGGGTCACACTATGTAGCTCAGGCTGGCCTTGCGCTCGCACTGTAGCCCAAGCCGGCCTTGAACTCACAGTGCTCCTCCTACCTCAGCCTCCCAAGTGCTGGGATTAAAGGCATGTGCCACCACGCCCAGCCAAGTGATGAAATTTAATTATTAGGCAAACACCCAAGTAGCCAAATTAGGAAGTACTTTTAATGATCACTTCTTTGTACCCTCAGTATGAATGACATACAGTAAATTGCCAGAAAAGAAATGGTTAAGCTACCTCCTGCTGTGAATAGCCAACATGGACTACGCAGTCAGGCTTCATAAATCACTTACCTTAATCCACACTGTCTCATTGAGAAAGCTGAACGGTACAGATGGATTATCTGGTGTCTGCTTGTTTAGAATGCTGAAATCAATGGACTCTTTGGCAATTCGGGGTGGAGTTCCAGTCTTCAATCTTCCCACTGCAAACCCTAACTTCTCTAGAGTCTGAGCCAACCCTACAGAAGGCTGATCTCCTAGTCGTCCTGCGGGATGCATTTCCAGTCCGATCACAACCATGCCTCTCAGAAACGTCCCAGTGGTCAGGATCACACTCTCTGCATGGACTGTGCTTCCATTCACTAAGCAACAGGAAGGAAATAAAATTGTCTTCTATCAGAGCAAAATGAAGTGTGAATGTTTTACATTGAAGCTACAGGAAAACTTTCTGTCTTTAAAAACTTGAAAATCTTCTCTAAATATACACGGTGCCAGGTGTCCTGGAGCATGCATGTAATCCCAGCACTCGGAAGGCGGAGGCAGGATTGCTGCAGGCTTGAGGTTGGCCTGGACTTGTGAGTTCAAAACCAGCCTAAACTACATAGTTTCAATAAAAAACACTTGGTTTTAGTTGTTTTTTTTTTTTTTGAGCTTTACTGAAGTATGATGAATAAAAACATACTTAAGTTGTATAACTTGTGTTACTTAAATTGGTATTTTATGCTGTAAGTATACCTCATGTCATGATTCCCATAATGAAGCTAATTAACACACCCATCACTTGATGATTGCCTCTTTTTATCTGAGACATGTTTTCACTAGCCCAGGCTAGCCTCACACTTGTGACTCTCCTATCTCAGCCTCCCAAGTGCTAGGATCATAGCTGTCCACCACTGTGCCCAGGCCTTAGTTACCATATTGAGTGTCTGGTGAGAAGCCTGAAGGTCTATTCTACATTAGATCTCTGGAAAGTATTCACCTTATAACTAAAAGTTTGTACCTTCTGGCCAACATTTCCCCATTTCCCTGACCCCAACAAAGAATTTTACTTTTTGTCTTTTTGAGACAGGGTCTCACTATGCAGTTCAGGCTGGCCTTGAGGTCACTCTGTAGCTCAGGCTGGTCTTGCACTCACAACAATCCTTCTGCCTCAGCCTCCCAAGTGTTAACAAAGAATTTTAAATGAGTAAGATGAAGAAAGAAATATAAACCGAACCACACCTTCAGACAAATGGGTTAACACATACAGAATGTTCCGACCCACAGAATATACATTCTTCTCAGCAGTATCCAGAACTTTGTCCAAAACAGACTGCCTTAGTCACTTTTTTGTCACTGAGACACAATACCTGAAACCCACAACTTACAGAAGAAAGGTTTATTTAGGCTCCTGTTTCAGTCTAGCGTCAGCTGCAAGGCAGGACAGCCCGGCAGAGGAGGGCATGGGGAGGAGAGCAGAGGAGGTGAGCGCTGCGCTCACCACAGGTGGCAGGGAAGCAGGGAGCAAGAGGGAGGAGCCAGGAGAAGATCAACTCTTGCAGCTCGCGCCTCCCAGGGACAGTTTCTGCCAACCAGACCCCACCTCCCAACAGCAAGCCAGCCGCACACCCCATATCCAGTGCCTTTCTCAGAGCCCCACCAGGCAGTGCATGAGGCTCTTTGGGAACATCCAGATATAAACACAGACCATATACTGGCTTGTAAAGGTGGCTTAAATAAATACAAAAGAATCAAAATCATCTCCTGCATATTATTAGATCATCATACAATGAAATTAGAAGTCGGTGCATGGAAATTAAACAATATAACCTTTTTATTTTTGAGACAGGGTCTTGCTATGTATTCCAGGATGGCCTCCAACTTGCAGCAATCCTCCTGCCTCAGCCTCCTGAGTGCTGGGATTACAGGAGTGCACCACCACACCGGGTCTAGATAGTTTTTAGAATCAAATGATGCCAGTATGATAAAGAAAAATGATCCCAGACCTCCAAATGATGTGGGGGAATGCAACTCCCAATGTACGGCGCAAGTTCGTGTTCTCTAAAATCGAAGAATGAATTTTAGGAACAACGGAGGGTAAGAGCAGAATATATTTATTGGGAGAAAGAAAGCTTCTGCCTGAGGGACAGAAGTGGGCCCGAGTGGGTTGCCAAAGAATCTGTCATATTTAGGGACTTTTATAGAGTAAAACCATGATGGGGAAAACTGGGAACTCACAGGGCAGACGGGCATAAGGTGGGACATAACCATGGTTAACCAATAAGATCAGTTGCTCAGGTAAAATTGATTAAATCAAGGACAAATGGGGAGGCGAGTCACGTAGTAAGTGAGGGATGCTTAATGATAATGACTCTTCCTGTAAAAGGGTGGGATGCTGACTCCTGACTTTCTCAGGGTGATACAGAACTATTTAGAATATCAATCCTTAGCATATGGATGTATTTGTTTTGCCTTTTGTCTTAATATCTGGCCTGCAGCAAGAGGTGTGGGTCTCTTCCAAGGTCACCAAGACCTCTGGTCCTCTGTGCCAGTTTCCTTGAGGACCTAGTCCTTTCTGACTGCCTATAATATTTCTGTCTAACTCAGTTGCCTGTAACAAGTATATCATACCAGAATCTATGGGATACAATTATGGTAGTCCTAAGAAGAAGGTTTATACCTTGAATGCCCATATCAGAAAATGAGCAAACCCAGATAAATAATCTAATGATTGACCTCAATATCCAGAAAAATAAGAATAATCCAAATCTAAAGCTAGTGCAATGAAGAAAATTATATAAAAATCAAAGCAGAAATTAATAATTGAGGCTAAAAAAACAATACAAAGACTCAATAAGTCAAAGAGCTGGTTCTTTCAAAGAATAAACAAAACAGATAGAACCTTAACCAACTTAACCAAAGAAAGGAAAGATAAGACCCATATTAATGCACTCAAAAAAGGTGAAACCACAACAGACACCACCGAAATCCAGAAGATTATTAGCAACTACTTTAAAAACCTGTATCCCAGTAAACTAGAGAACCTAGAAGAAATGGATAGATTCCTAGATACGTATGAACCAAAACTGACCCAAGAAGATAAATACCCTGAATAATCCAAAAACAGGCAGTGGAATTGAGGCAGCAATAAGAATCCTACTTGAGGAGGAGTGTTGTGAGTTCAAGGCCGGCTTGGGCGACGACGCGAGCACAAGGCCAGCTGAGCTACATAGTGCGACCCTGCCTCACAAAACTAGGGCCAGGAGTTTGGCTCAGTGGCTTAAGCGCCTGTCTGGCAGGCGTGAGGCTGTGAATTTGATTCTCCATGCCACACACACACACAAAAGACTCCTACCTGATGTAAATATTCAATATCTAAGGGATTCATTAGTGAATTCTATAAAAACCTAAGGGGAGCCGGGCGTGGTGGTGCACGTCTTTAATCCCAGCACTCGGGAGGCTGAGGTAGGTGGAGCGTTGTGAGTTTGAGGCCGGCTTGAGCTACAACGTGAGCAAGGCTGGCCTGAACCACATAGTGCGACCCTGTCTCAAAAAAATAGGGCCCAGAGTTTGGCTCAGTGGCCTAAGTGCCTGCCTGGGCAGGCATTCGATCCCCTGTACCACCAAAAACAAAGCAAAGCAAAACAAAACAAAACAAAACCAAAAAACAAAAACAAAAACAAAACAACTTCAGGGGAGATCTAAGGCCAACACACCTCAAACTCTTTAATGAAATTGGAAGGGAAGGACAACTGCCAAACTCATTCATGGAGTATTACTCTGATACCAAAACTGGACAAGGATTCAACAAAGAAAGAAACCTACACAAAAACCCTCAACAAGACACTGTCAAACAGAATGCAACAAATCACCGAAAAGATCATATATCAATGGGTGTGGTAGTGCACACCTGTAATTCCAGCACTCGGGAAGCTGAGAAAAGGGGATCACTGTGGGTTTGAAGTCAGCCTGGAGTACGCAGTGAGTTCAAGGCCAGCCTGGACTATATAGCCAAACCATGTCTCAAAAGAATAAAAAGCAAATCATATTAGTAATACACCACATAAATAAAATGACAAAATCTACAAGATCATCTCAAAAGATGCAGAAAAAGCCTTTGACAAAATCCAACACTCACTCATGATAAAAATTCTGAAGAAAATAGGTACAGAAAGCTGGGTGTGGTGGCATAAACCTGGAAACCCAGCACTCAGGAGGCTGAGGCAGGGTAGTCATGAGTTCAAGGTGAACCTGAACTACATTGTCAGACTGTCTCAAAAAACAAAACAAAACAAAAAAAAAAAAAAAAAAAAAAAAAAAAAAAAAAAAAAAAAAAAAAAAAAAAAAAAAAAAAAAAAAAAAAAAAAAAAAAAAAAAAAAAAAAAAAAAAAAAAAAAAAAGAAAAGAAAAGAAAAAGAAAAAGAAAGAAAAAGAAAAAGGTATAGAAGGACCTTATCTCAATCTGATAGAAACCATTTATAACAAACCTACTACCAATATCACATTAAATGGGAAAAACTGAAAGCTTCTCCTATAAAATCAGGAACAAAACAAGGATGACCACTATCATCCCTCCTGTTTAATACAGTACTCACAGCTTTCATTATTATTATTTTTGTCTTTTTTTTGAGGGGTGGGGTACTGTGGATCAAACTCATGACCTCATACTTGCCAAGCAGGTGTTTATACTGTTGAGCTAAATTCCCAGCCCTATTTTTGTTGTTTTGAGACCGAGTTTTACTATGCAGTTCAGGGTAGCCTCGAATTCGAAGTAATCCTCCTGCCTCAGAAACTTTTATTATTTTAAATCAAAAAATTTTTTGTTTCTTCACACAAGTTCTTGCTTTGTTAAACAACCCTAAAATTCATATGGAACCAGAAGAGACACAGAATAGCAAAAGCAATCCTGGGCAACAAGAGTAAAATAGGTGACATCACAATCCTGGATTTCAAGTTATATTTTAAAGCTACAGTGATAAAAACAGCAGGGTACTGGCACAAAAACAGACATGGATAAATGGATCAGACAGAGGATGCAGAAACAACCCCAAGAACTTTCAGATATCTAATTTTATTTTGTTTTGTTTTGTTTTTTTGAGACAGGGTCTCACTATGTAGCTCAAGCTGGCCTTGGGCTCACTTTGTAGCCCCGGCTGGTCTCAAATTTGCAACGATCCTCCTGCCTCAGCCTCCCAAAAGCTGGGATTACAGGCGTGCACAACCACGCCCAGCTTCAGTCATCTGATCTTGGATAAAGGACAAAAACATAAACTAGAAGAGGCACAGCCTCTTTGGAAAATGGTTCTGGGAAAACCGACTACCCAAATGCAGATCACTGAATCTGGATCCATCTTTCACACAATGTACTACAATCAAATCAAAAGATCAAAGACCTAGATATCAAAATAGAAATGCTTAGCCAGGCATGGTGGTGCAGATCTGTAATCCCTGTACTTGGGAGGCTGAGGCAGGAGAAAAGCTATGAGTTCAAGGCCAGCCTAGGCTACACAGTGAGTTTAAGTTTGGCCTAAATAACACAGTGAGACCCAGTTTCAAAAGAACCAAAAATAAATAAGTAAAATAAAATAAAATAGAAATACTTAATCTGCTGGTAAAATAGGCAAAACTCCTGAAGACACAGGTATAGGCAAGAACTTTCTTTTTTTAAATTTATTTATTTTTGTGGCACTGGGGATCAAACTCACAACCTAGCACCTGCCAGGCAGTTGCTTAAGCCACTGAGCCAAACTCCCAGCCCTAGTTTTTTGAGACAGGGTTGCACTATATAGCTCAGGTCGGCCTTGCACTCACGTTGTAGGCAAAGCAGGCCTGAAACTCACAGCACTCCTCCTACCTCAGCCTCCCGAGTGCTAGGATTAAAGGCGTGCGCCACCATGCCTGGCTAGGCAAGGACTTTCTAACAGAACCCTAACTGCACAAAAACTAACATAAAAAATAAAACAAATGGGATCATGTTGTTACAGGCAACTGAGTTAGTTAGAAATATCACAGGCAGTCAGACAGGGCTAGGCCCTCAAAGGAGCTGGCACAGAGAATCAGATATCTTGTGACCTTGGAAGAGATACACACCTCTTGCTGTGGGCCAGATCTCAAGACAGAAGGCAAAACAAATGCAACCACACCCTAAGTATAAGCATTAGGGATTAGAGATGGATCATCCTGAGAAGCCAGGAATTACCATCCCAATCTCTATCCGTAAGAATGCTTGCTTACTACGTGACTCGCTTCCCCATTTGTCCTTGATTTGGTCAATTTTACCTAAACAATTGATCTTACTGGTTGACCACAGTTCTGTCCCACCTCAGGCCCATCTGCCTTGCGAGTTCCCAGTTTTCCCCATCAGGGTTTTACTCTATAAAAGTCACTAGAAAAGACAGAGTCTTTGGCAACCCACTCAGGACCCCTTCTGTCTCTCTCTGACAGAAGCTTTCTTTCTCTCAATAAATATTTCTGTTCTTAACCTCCGTTGCTCCTAAAATTCATTCTTCGATTTTAGAGAACACCAACTTACACCAGACATATAGTAGGTTGGGAGTTTCGTTCCCCTATATCATTTGGAGGTCTTCCACCGAGATGGTTCTCCTATATCAATGTCACATTCAAAAGATTTTGCACAGCAAAGAAAATGACCAAGAGTGAAGAAACAATCTACAGAATGGGAAAAAAATTTTGCCAGCTATTCCACACAGGACTAATATCTAGAATATATAAATGGCTAACAAATCGACCCCCCCATAAATAAAAAACCTAATCAAAAGATGGGCAACTAAATGAATAGACACTTCTCAGAAGAAGTACAAATGGTCAATAAATACATGAAAAAATATTCAACACTTCTTGCCATTAGAGAAATGCAAATAAAAACAATACTGATATTAACTGACCTTACTCCAGAAAGAATGGCTATCAAAAAGAAAGAGGAATGAAAGAAAGAAAGAAAGAAAAGAAAAGAAAAGAAAGAAAGAAAGAAAGAAAGAAAGAAAGAAAGAAAGAAAAAAGAAAGAAGGAAGGAAAGATCAAGTAATAACAAATGCCAGAGAGGCTACAGGAAAAAGGAATCTTTTACATTTTTGGTGGGAATGTAAACTAAGACAACTGCTATGGAAATCAGTATGGCAATTCCTCAAAAAACTAAAACCGGAAATTCCATTCAATCCAGTTATTCTCCTTCTAGATTACCTTTCCAAAACAGTTAAAGACATCCTATTACATACCTATGCATACCTATGTTTATAGCAGCATAGCTCATAAAAACCGATCTGAAAGCAGCCTATCTGTCCAACAGATGAATGGACAAAAAAAAAATGTATTTATACACACTGGAGCACTACTCTGCCATAAAGGACAAATCTGAGTCATTTGTAGGAAAACAGATGCACCCTGAGACCATAATGTTGTGTAAAATAAAAGACACACCAGCTTAAATATTGCAAAACTTCTTTTCTATGAGAAACCCAAAGTATACATGAAAACAAAACAGGAGATAATCTTTTGCAAATGTAAAGAAGACCAAGAGATGGAGCAAGGGGAGAAGATTCCCTCATATGATTTCTCACCCCTCCCAAAAGTACAGAAAATTAAATAAAGAAATAAAAAATGTGTAACAGCCCAGTGTGGTGGCACATGCCTGTAATCCCAGCACCTGGGAGGCTGAGGGAGGAGGACTGCTGTGAGTTTGAGGCCGGGTATACACAGCAAGACTACACTTCAAAAAATAAAATATAAACATAAAAATTAAAAAAAAAAAAAAAAAAAAAAAAAAAAAAAAAAAAAAAAAAAAAAAAAAAAAAAAAAAAAAAAAAAAAAAAAAAAAAAAAAAAAAGAGATGGCTACAACTTAAGGATCCAAAGAAAAGCGAAAGACATCAGTAAGAATGGATTAATTTGCCCTGCAAAGGCTCTGATGCTGAGGAACTGAGGAGGAGAACCGAGGAACACAGTATTGAAGCTTGGGACTAACAGGAGAGAAACTACTGAAATCTACATATTGAACTTTTGTCCCCAGACAGATCTGTCTTACAGGAAAATGAGAATTCACTTTTTAGTTAATGAGGAGGTGCTGTTTAATGGGTACACAAGTCAAACTGGGATGATGAAAAAAATGTATGGCAGTAATAACTGCACAACCTTGCAAATTTACTTAATGACATTGAATTGTATGTTTGTTTATTTATTTATTTATTTATTTGGTACGGGGGAACCAACTCACAACTTTGCACTTACCAGGCAAGCACTTGAGTCACTGAGCTAAATCTCTGGCCCTGAATTGTATGTTTAAAAATGGTCAAAATATAGATTTTAATGTTATGTATATTCTATAACAATGCAACAACAAAAAACTAGCTCAGCATGGCAGCACAGGCTTGTAATCCCAGCATTCTGGGAGGTTGAGGCAGGAGAATCTCAAGTTCGAACCCAACCTGGACAATTTAGCAACTTAGCAAGACTGTATCAAATTTAAAATGAAACAAAATAAAACAACTGGGGATGTAGCTGAGTGGGAAGGCCCTAGGTTCAATCTCCAGCACTGCAACAACAATAACACAATAAAACAAAACAAAACTACATTGTAAGGTCTACAAAATATAGGTAAGGTTGCTTTTGTTGTTGTTTTTTGATGGTTTGTTTGCTTCTTGATTTTTCTGTTTTCTCTTTAAAATAAAAAAAATTAAAAATATATAGATAAGGTTAAAAAAATAGCATTTTAGGGGGATGTAGCTCAGTAGTACAGAGCTTGCCTAAACTGTACAAGGCCCTGGGTTCCAGACTCAGTATCATCAAAAAACAAAAAAACAAAAAAACAAAAAAAACAAAACAAAAAACCCCAAAATCACAGAAGTTTAAATGACTTAAAGGTATAAAAGTCTACAATAAAAACAACATAATCATGATATCTGGAGAAGAATGAAGGCAAGGGAACAGAAGGAAATAAAAGAAAACTGATTAAATGTTCACAGTGGAAATTTAGTAAAAAATAGAAAAGAAAGTTTGAACATATCATCAGTTATGGACTAGGGAACTAGCTCAGTGGTACAGGCCTTGCCTGGCAAGCGCAAGACTCTGGGTTCAACCTCTGGCATAATAAAAAAAAAAAAACAAGCAAACAAACAAGACCATTAACTGCTGGAACAAACAAAACCACAAACTTCTAAAAAAGAACTATTGCTTTCCCAAGCAAAATGATACAGACTAAGGTGAAAAAAACCTGAAAAAATCTCAGATGAACCTCAGTCTAGAAATACTGAAAAAAAAAGTCAAGAAAAAGGTATGCCATGAATGCATAAAACATACATAGGCAAGAGGCTAATTTATCACTTACTACCATAAAATATATATAAATCTACGATGAAAGTTAGAATGTATCAAAGCATGCCCAGGGTGGGGTATGTAGCTCAGTGTAGAGCCCTTGCCTAGCCAGTGCAAGGTCCTGGCGTCCATCCCCAGCACCACAAAACAAAAAACCCTGCACCTCATACAGGGCCATTCTCAGCTAGGAAGGTAAATGAACATAAATATGCAGTATTAAATCTGCTCATAACTGAGTAAAGGTAACTGTGGTGCCTGCTGTACTACTGTAATAATTTTGCAGTCACCTCCATTGCTACTGCAGTGAGCTTGGTGAGACTATCAAACCTGCACAGGGAGCCGGGCGTGGTAGCGCACACCTTTAATCTCAGCTCTCAGGAGGTTGAGGCAGGAGGATCGTTGTGAGTTTGAGACCAGCCTGGGCTACAAAGTGAGTTCAAGGCCAGCCTGAACTGCATAGTGAGACCCTGTCTCAAAAAATAGGGTCAGGGATTTAGCTCAGTGGCGTAAGCACCTGCCTGGTAGATGCAAGGTTGTAAGTTCGATTCTCAGTATTAAAAAAAAAAAAAAAAAAAATCTGCACAGGGAACTCATCTTTCCAGTAACTTGAAAATGGCAGTTTTTAATGATCGCTCATGGAGTTGTATATTTTCCAACATACATAAAATACATAAATACAAAATATATGTTAATAGACTTTTTTTGTTTTGTTTTGTTTTTTTTGTACCAGGAATCAAACTCAGAACCTTGCGTTTGCCAGGCAGGTGCTTGTGCCACTGAACTATATCCCCAGCCCAATTAATACACCATCTTATCAGTAAGTGTTCTGGTCAACAGTATGCTAGTAGTAATTAACTTTTGGGAAAGTCAAAAAGTTCTATGACAAGCCAGGCTGGTGGTGCATGCCTATAATTCCAGTACTTGACAGGTTCGAGCAGGAGGATTGCCACAAGTTCAAGACCAGCCTGGGCTACACAGTTAAGTCCAGGTCAGCCTGAACAACATAGCAGGATGCTGTCTCAAAAAAAACTCCCAAAACCAAAAGAAGTTCTATGACAGTTTTTTGCTTTTTGTTTGGGTTTTGAGCCAGTCTTGCTATCTACCCCAGGCTGGCCCAGAACTCATGATCTTCTGTTGAAGCCTCCTTGAGTCCTGGGATTGCAGGCATGCCATCAGCACGCCCACCTACATGAGGACTTGTAGCTGCCTTGGGGTCAGTACCACAAACTCCAGTGCTGTTTAGGAATCAACTGCACATGCACAGATAGACCAAGCACACAACAGAGTAACAACAGGGAATGTTCCGAAGTAAAAAACCTGGTTGACCAGGGGATAAGGTTAAACAGACCACTTTTTCACTCTATGTACTTTTTAAAAAGTTCTTAAATTTTTGTTTACCATATGTATTGGGTGATAATGCAGTGTACCCCCAAGTCCTCATATAATTTTGATGGGGCTGAGTTATTGGTTTGTTATTGGTTTGTTGATTGACAATGTGAGCGCTGTGCCCGCCCAGGGGTGGAGCTGACATACAGCGTAAGGGAAGGTGGGTCTTCCTCTTCCGTGCTTCCGCCTCTCTCTCTTTCTCTCTCCCTCCCTCCCTCCCTCCCTCTCTCTCCCTCTCTCTCTCTCTCTCTCTCTCGCCAGTGTGGCTTGCAGCCGCCATGCCATGCTGCCTTGGAGCCAACTTTATGGACTGAAACTCCCGAGAAACTGTAAGAATAAACCTTTCCTTCCCTAATTTTGGGTGTCAGGTATTTTGTCTCGGCAACGAGCGAAAAACTAACTAAGACAACATATGTATGTAATACCCATTCAAAACAATCTATAATAAAAAGTGAAATAAGTCCAGCATGGTGGCATATGCTATCACCCTAGGGTGGAAGTTGGGAGGCTGAGGAAAAAGGATCACTGAAAGGTCAGTGAACTATGTAGCAAGACCCTGTCTCAAAAAACAAAAAAACAAACTAAACAAAAACAAGGGAATTAAGATATACTTTTAAAAAATGAGATTCTGCCCAGTGTGGTAAGACACATCAGTAACCTCAGCACTTGGCTGAGACATGAAGATCACAAGTTCAAGCCCAGCCTGGGTAACTCAGTGACTTAGTGCATGCTTCACTCAAAACTAAAAAAAAAAAAAAAAAAAAAAAGTGGTGGGAATGTAGCTCAGTGCAAAGGCCCTGGGTTTAATCCCCAGTACTGCAAAAGCAAGAGATTTCTCAGTATAGCGTCTGATGCTACTTTGTTCCCAGAATGCTAATGGGTAGCCATAGTATTTATCTTCCTGGGAAAAATACTGATTCTCCTGAGAACAAACAAATATTAATATTTAGGAGTTCTGAACGAAAAGGCCATTTAACACACACAAACCCTCCATGGCTGGGGCCTGAACTCAGGGCTGCTTGCACACTAGGCAAGCATTCTGTCAGTGAGTTATATCCCCAGGTTTTTTTTTTTTTTTTTTTTTGTGGCACCGGGGATCGAACTCACAACCTTGCACCTGCTAGACAGGCGCTCAAGCCACTGAGCCAAACTCCCGGCCCTGGTTTTTTTTTTCTGAGGCAGGGTCGCACTATGTAGCTCAGGTCGGCCTTGTGCTCCCATTGTAGCCCAAGCCTGCCTCGAACTCACAATGCTCCGCCTACCTCAACCTCCAGAGTGCTGGGATTAAAGGCGTGGGCCACCACGCCCGGCTATCCCCAGGTCTTTTTACTTTGACACAGGTTTCACTAATTTGCCCAGGTTGGGATTGAACCTGCAATCTTCCTGTTTCAGTCTCCTGAGCAGCTGGAATTGCAGGTGTGTACCACCAAGCCTCATTCCCCGTTTCAACTCTTAATCACCATTATAGATCAGCCAGACAATAAAATTAATTGTATGCTGTACATACAAATCTTCCAATCAGTATTTTAGTGCCTCTGACCAGACATTCGAAGTTCCCTAGATATCTGAAGTAAGCTGTGTATATGAAAGAGAACAGCACAAAGAAAGAAAGAAATCTGGAGAAAATATACAGATAACAAGAACATGTGAAAAAAAATCTATCATTAAACCAGTATGGTGGCACACACCTATAATCGCAGCACTTGAGAGGCTGAGACAGGAGCACCACTCTGGGTTTGAGGCCAGCCTGGGTTAAACAATGAGACCCTATCTTTTTTTTTTTTTTTTTTTTTTTGTGGCACCAGGGATTGAACTCACAACCTCGCGCTTGCCAGGGCAGGCGCTTAAGGCATTGAGCCAAACTCCCGGCCCTGGTTTTTTGAGGCAGGGTCGCACTATGTAGCTCAGGCCGGCCTTGCACTCGCGTTGTAGCCCAAGCCGGCCTCGAACTCACAACACTCCACCTACCTCAGCCTCCCGAGTGCTGGGATTAAAGGCGTGTGCCACCACGCTCGGCAATGAGACCCTATCTAAAAAAACCAAACAAATCAGCCGGGCGTGGTGGCGCACGCCTTTAATCCCAGCACTTGGGACGCTGAGGTAGGAGGAGCGTTGTGAGTTCGAGGCCGGCTTGGGCTACCACGTGAGCACAAGGCTGGCCTGAGCTACACAGTGCGACCCTGCCTCAAAAAACCAGGGCCGGGAGTTTGGCTCAGTGACTTAAGCGCCTGTCTGCCAGGCACGAGGTTGTGAATTCAATTCCCGGAGCCGCAAAAAAAAAAAAAAAAAAAAAAAAAAAAAAAAAAAAAAAAAAAACAAAAAAAAACAAAAAAAAAAAACACCAAACAAATCTATTATTAAAATTCTTATACAGATTAGATCAGACAGCAGACCCACAAACAAAGAATAAGACGCTAATGAAAAAAAAAATCAGGAAAAAAAAGACAACTTAAAAGTGAAAATGACACATTTTCAAAAACTTATTAGCATGTCATGAGCAACTCAACGCTCCTCTGCTATACCATCCTGCTCTGGAGCCAGCCAAGCAGGAACTGAAACCTCTACAAACAGTGAGCCCACTAGACCCTTCCTCCTTTAACTTGTGGGTGTCGGGTACTGTGTCTCAATGATGAAAAAGCGACTAAAACAGATTTCTTTATCGGAGAAGTAGGGTGGTACTGTGAATGTATGTGGCTTAGGAGCCTTTGGAACTGGTTCTTGGGAGGAGTTAGGAAACGTTTGGAGTTGCTGGCTAGAGAAGCCCTAGAATGCTGTAAACCAAGCTTGAGGAGAGGTTCTGGTCAGAGCTTAGAATACCAGAATGTTAGTGAAAAAAGCAGACAGAAAAGACCAGGTTCACATGGTTTCTGCTGGGAAGGCCTGCACTGGCACTTGGACTCCAGATCATGTGTTATGCCTTGGCAGAAAATTTGGCTGCATTTTGCTCGTGTTGAGAGACTTTACCTGAGACTAAGATCAAGGACAGTGGACTAAATAATCTAGCACAAGAAATTTCAAAGCAGTCTAAGGTTGAGGTGGCAGTATAGCTGTTGTTTGTGGCTTTTAGCCAGATCTATATTGAGAATCAAGAGGAAAGACCCCAGCAGAATGATTTAAAATGTTTTGAGTTTGGCCAGAAAGGAAGCTCCAGTAGAGTTGCAGCCTTAAAAGATGGAACAGAGGAGAAATTGAAAAAGCAGCCATAAAAAACTAAGTGTTTCAAAAGAGGGCAAGAAAAGATGGCCTGAGGACATCACAGGAACCAGCAGGACTCCAGTCTGCAGTTTCAAAATTGCAAAGGTGAAAGACTGCTTTGAGAAGAGAGCCCAGAGCACCATGTTCCAGATTGGCGGTGACCTAAAGAATCTGTTCCTCAGGATCGGGTTCACAGCACCTCAGAAATCCTCTACAGATAAAAGAGAAAGAAGCTTGGCTACTGCTGCTCCAGCTGGCAGCAGACCCTGGCAAAATCCACATGGCACTGGTTTTAGGCGCATGCAGAATGCAAGACTTACGGGGTCAATAAGGCCTCCACCTAGATTTCAGAAGGTCTAGAAGGCCAGGCAGTGTGTCCTTGAGAGGGCACTATGTGTGGCTGTGAGGGTGAAGCTGAAGGTACAGTGGGAGTGCTAAAAGGTTGGAGAAGCCAGGAATGTGAATCAACTGAGGAAAGTTGTGAGGAGGGGGCAGAGTTGGATCAAGAGAAAGTACAGAAGAACTGTAACCAGCCACAGTGCTGTAAGTGGGAACTGCCCAAGCCTTTTGGAGTTCACACCTTGCCACAGATGGCTTTGGATGCTGGAGATGGAACTATGGGACTTAAAGTGTGTCCTGCTGGGTTTTGGTCATACTTTGTTCCCATTCCTTTCTATCCCCCTCTTTGTACCTTTTGGAATGGCAGTGTCTATCTTGTGCCATCGAATGATGCAAGTATTTAACTTTATTTTCATTTGCATGAGGGCTCGAAGCTAAGAATTTGCTTTAAATATCAAACGAGACTTTGAACTTTGATTTTTCGGCAATGCTAAAACTGTTAGGACTTTGACAACTCCCAGAGGTGGGTTAAATGCCTTTTACATAAAGGAATGTGCATGAATCTTTGGGGGTCTTGGGGTAGGATATTATGGCTTCTATCTAGATGGCCCCCAAAGCCTCAGGTGGCCACAGGTAGGGTTTTCAGAGGTAGCTGGATCTGGGGTGTGTTATGCTAGGATTCAGGGTGCCACACCCTGGGTATAAATAACACCACCCCAAAGGGCAGGTATTCTGGATGAAATATAAAGGCAGACGTGGTTGGGCTGTTCCAGCTACTTTGTTGTTTTGCTGCCTTTCGCCTGCCATGCACTGTTTCTCTTCTGTAACACCCCTCTTACATGCCACCCTGTGTTGGAGCCAGCCAACTATGAACTGAAACCACTATGAACTATGACCCAAATAAACCTTTTCTACTTTAACTCTGGGTGTCAGGCACTTTGTCTCAGCAATGAGAAAAGTAACTAAGACAGTTCCACTGGTTCCTATCCCCTTTTGGAATGGGACTGTTTACCCTGCTTTTGTATGTCAGCAGTACTTCACTTTCCTTTTGATTTTCAGAGAGATTTGTGCCTAAGAGTTCACCTTAAGTCTCAGAAGACTTTGGACTTAATCTCTTCGATCATGCTGAAATTGTTAGGACTTTGGCAATTCTTGGAGATGGATTATATAAATACATTTTGCATAAATGGACACAGATGGGTATCCATTTGGACCCCAGAGGTGGAATGTTATGGTTTCTTTTTCTTTTTGTTTTGGTACTGGGGATCAAACTCACAACCTTGCACTTGCCAGGTAGGCACTTACGCCACTGAGCTAAATCCCTGGCTATGATTTCTAAATAGATGTCCCCCATGGTCTCATGTACTCATAGACACTGTGTCTGGAAGGTGACTGGATGGTAGGAGTTAGTAGAAGATGTGGGTCATTCGGGACCTTGAATAGTTTATCTCCCTCCCTACAATTTCTGTTTCCTGTCTGCCATGAGGTGAGCTGCTTTACTCTGCAGCAGGCCCTCCCACCATGCTGAATCTGCTCTGGAACCAGTAGATTATGAACTTAAACCCCTACAAATTGTGAGACAAAACAAACCTCTCTTCCTAAAAAAAAAATAAATAAATAAAATAAAATAAAATAAAATTTCAGGGCTGGGGACGTAGTGCAGTGGCCTCGGCACTTGCCTGGCACGCACAATGGTCCTGAGTTCAATTTCCGGTACCAAAAAATTTTTTTTCATTAGAAAAATTTGGACAGCTGGACTTGGTGGTGCATGCCTGTAATCCCAGCATTCAGGAGGTGGAGGCAGAAGGATCACCATGAATTTGAGGCCAGCCTGGTCTACATAGTTAGTTTTAGGTTGGCCTAAACTATACAGTGAGAGCTTGTCTCAAAAAACAAAAAAAGAAAAGAAAAAAAAGAAAAATTTGAACAAAGTTGAAGTCATCTCCTATGAAAAAGTATACCGAAATGATAAAAAATAAAAGAAACCTAGAAGATCAATCCAGAAAAGCATGGGACTTGCGGAGAAAGTCAGCATGGGAAAACAGAAGAAAACATCCTGGAACACCAGGACACAGGTTTGTAGACTGAACGGGAGCACCGAGGGCTGGAAGAAGAGGTAGCTCAGGGACAGAGCATCTGCTTCACGCAAACAAGTCCCTGGCTTCCATCCCTATCCATGCAAAACATAAATGAATAAATAAATAAAATTACAAAAAAGGTAAAATCAAGAAATGAAACATCCCATTACAGTGACTAAACGAAAAGAACATTGAGGGACACCTTTGTGTGTGTGCGTGTGTTTATGTGTGTATTTTTGAGACTGGGTCTCACTCTGTAGCCCACACTGGTCTAGAACTTGTAGTGATCTTCCTGTGTCAGCTTCCCAGGTACTAGGATTATAGCTGTGCACCACCACACCTGTCTGGGGGATACTATTTCAAAATTTCAGAACTCTAGAGATAAATGGAAGATTTTTAAAGCCTTCGCTGAGGAAAAAAAGAATATACAAAAAAATTTAAATCAATGTATCATTGGTTTCTCAACAACAAAACTGGAAGCCATAAGACTGGAGCAAGAAAGTCAAAATTAGAGGACCAGGTGTGGTAGTTCATGCCTGTAATCCCAGCACTCGGGAGGCTGAGGCAGACAGATCACTATGAGTTAAAGACAGCCTCTGCTAAATAGTGAATTCAAGGCCAGCCTTAAATATTGTGATGCCTGCAGATCACAGAGGAAGGACTGACTCATGGGCTACAGAAACAGCTGTCTGAAGGGGGTATCAAAGAAATAAGAGTGATCACTGGCCATCTCTCTGAGCATTAAGAAAATGATATTTGGGCATGGTGGCCTACACCTATAGCTAATCCTGTCTACCTGGGAGGCTAGGGCACGAGGAGGATCATTTGAGCCCAGGAGTTTGAAGTCAGCCTCAGCCACATAGTAAGATAGGTGGGGGTGTGTGTGTGTGTGTGTGTGTGGGGTGAATACAGAAAAGAAGCCAGGTATGGTAGCATATGGCTGTGATTCCAGCACTCTGGGAGTCAAAGGTAGGAGGTCACAAGTTGGAGCCCAGCCTGGACAACTTAGTAAGACTCTGCCTCAAAAAACAACAACAAAGAGTGCTGGGGATGTATTTCTTTTTTTGTTTTTTTGTTTTTGCGGCACCAGGGATTGAACTCACAACCTTGCGCCTGCCAGGGCAGGCGCTTAAGGCACTGAGCCAAACTCCCGGCCCTTGGGGATGTATTTCACTGTGAAGGTCCTGAGCTTAACTCCCAGTATCGGAAGAAAAGAAAATGATACTGATAGGTAAAACAAATTTTTAAAAAGTTATGAAAGAAAAAAGCATAATGTACTATTTCAACCTGCAGTAAACAACACTTAAATAATCATTATACAAACACTATCAATTATGACATACTGGGGCTGGGGAGCACAGCTCAGGGGTAGAACTTATGTTTAGCATGTCAGAGATGATTCAATCCCCAGCAACCTAAAATAAATAAAATTATGCCATCATTATACTGGAAAGATAGGGGAAAGCAAAGTACAAGAGTAAAGAAACTTAGAATAACAAAATGTTAGTAAGTAATGCTTAAGACTGATTATTCAGAAAATAAAAATAGAAAGAAAAACTGTTTAGAAATATGAAGGTACACACCAGAAGTGACATTAAGGTGAAGCGGCTCTCTCCAGCAAGGGACACAGTAGTTGTTTTCTCATAAAAATGTCTTTTCTTTCTTTCTCTCTTTTTTTTTTTTTTTTTTTTTTTTTTTGAGACAGGGTCTCATTGTGTAGTTCAGATTGGCCTTAAACTCACTAGTGCACCACCACACTCGGTGCCCATACAAATTTTTTTTTTCCCATACAGATTGTTAAATTTCATTAAATTAAGACAAAATGTGTATTCACTACTTTGATTTACGTAAATATATACACGTATATGTGTGTGTTTGTAAAACATAAAGTTCTTAAAATTTAAAGTCAGAACCAACGAAAAGAAAAAAATTTAAAAAGACCAGAAAAGGCAAAAATACACAGTCCCATGCTGACATCCTATACTAAGACAGTACCGATAAAGCTGGACATGGTGCCTCATATCTATAATCCCAGGATTCTGGGAGACTGAAGCAGGAGGATCAAAAGTTTGTGCCCAGCCTAGGCAACTTTGTAGACCCTGTCTCAAAACAAAAAATAAA
>RJWM01020012.1:0-37985 GCA_004363535.1 Dasyprocta punctata
ACAAACAGTGACCTTCTTTATGTCCCTTATGTCTTATTCTGTCCCTTATATCTTATGCTTCCCTAACGGTGGGTAGCACTCACACCCTGAGTGGAGCAGCCTTAATTCTAGCATCACACCATGATACAATCTCAGCATCTCATCCTTGACTCCGGCAGCACACACTCTGGATCCAGCCACCACTAGAAAGTGCCACCTACGACTGCCTGAGGCTTTGGGGGTACATCTAAATGCAAGCTGTAACCCCCTCTGCTCAACACATTAGATATACAGGCTCTCCAAATGTCCCTGGACCTAGAAATCTCTTTGGAAAATGCTGCTTATTGGTTCCTTCATAGCAGAGGCCACATTACAAATAGGAGGGTACCCACTGCTATTTGTGATTTGTGACACTGAAAACTAAAAAAACAATATCAGGCATGGAGGCACATACCCATAATCCCAGGATTCTGAGAGGCTGAGGCAGGAGAATTGCAAGTTCCAGCCCAGTCTGGGCAACATAACAACTTAGTGAAAGCCTGTCTCAAAAACTAAAAATAAAAATAAAAAAAAATTTGGAAGGTAGCTCAGTGCAAAAGTACTGGATTCAATCCTCAGTAGTGCACACACACATATGCATGTGTGCACATGCACAGGCTCACACACGCCCCAACTGAAAAACAACCTGTCTGCTTATAGGATAGTCAGCTTACTGAGGACAGGGATTTTTTTTTTATAACTTGTTCACTTAAGGATCCCAAGCACGCAGACACAACTAAATGTGCATCAGAGAATCCATAAATATTTGCAAGCTGTTCAGTTGCCATGCACTGCAGTATATGCCACACACATAAACAGGGCTATTAGCCATTTGAATATTACATTAATTACATTTTATTGCCAGGCGAAATACATCATAATTAACTTCTGGTTATCTTTCTTAACCTGTGTTGTCTCTCAAACCAGGGACTTTAGCTAAAATACTTCCTCTTTGAATTCTCTTGGCTGTTTCAAATCTTTAGAAGACACAGAACTGGGGGGAAAATGCTAAATCACTTATATGAAAAATTCTCTGTCTGTTATGTAGCAAAATTTGAGATGGAAGACACGATGATGAAAGGATTTACCTTCAACAGGCTTTTATAGGAGGTTCAGCTAAGATTGAGGAATTGAGTAATGAGAATTACTGTAGGTTGTGAAGAGTGCATGAAGAAAGAAAAAGTAAGGTGCAGAGTTATAAGACAATGGATAGCTTTCTTGTTTTATAAATAATCTTTCAAATAGGTAGCACAAATACAAGGAACACAGTTTTAAAGGTACAAGCAGTTGTACAGTGAAATTCAAGTCCCTTTTCCAGGTGTAGCCACAATTGCTAATTTTGTGGGCATTCTTTTAAGGCAATGTCATAAATTTATAAACATAGGCCAGGCATGGTGATGCACACCTGTAATCCCAGCACTTGGGAGGCTGAGGAAAGAGGATTGCTGTGAGTTTAAGGCCACCCTGGGCTACAAAGTGAGTTCAAGGCCAGACTGAACTGCATAGTGAAACCATCTCAAGAAGAAAGAAAGAAAGAGAAAGAAAGAAAAAAAAGAAAGAAAGAAAGAAAAAAGGAAAGAGGAAGGAAAAAGTAAAGAGAAAGAAAGCAAGCAAGCAAGCAAGCAAGCAAGCAAGCAAGCAGGCCAGGGATATAGCTCAGTGCCATAAACGCCTGCCTGATAAGTGCCAGGTCCAGAGTTTGATTCTTGGTACAAAAAAAAAAAAAGAATACCACAAAAAAGGACAAAAAATTGTGTAAGCATGTATGTATGTAAATGTTTTTCTTGAAAATGAACCTTTATAAGAGATTCTGTACCTCTGTCATATTTTACTGTAAGCATGTAGCATAATTTAATTTGTCTGTCCCAAATTGATTGATATTTGGGTTGCTTTATCTGGAAGATAAATATCTAGCAATGAAGTTATCACATTAGAGGATATATACCTAACTTTTGAAATATTTTCTCAAATTACTAGAGATTCTATAATAGACACACCTTGTCACTTGCCATAAATGTCATTACTTCCCTTTCATGCTCTTTTCAAGAATGTATTCTCAAATTTTACCTATATGATAAAAAAAGATGTAGTTTTTTATACAATGGAGTACTACTCAGCTATAAAGAAGGATAAACTTAAGTTTTATAGGTAAATGGATGCAACTTGAGACCATACTCATAAGTGAAATAAATCAGACTTCCATGTATAAACATTGTATTGTTTCCCTAGTGTAAAAAACTGAAAAAGTAAGATCCACAATG
Organism: Dasyprocta punctata; assembly: GCA_004363535.1. Taxonomy (NCBI): domain Eukaryota; kingdom Metazoa; phylum Chordata; class Mammalia; order Rodentia; family Dasyproctidae; genus Dasyprocta; species Dasyprocta punctata. Next base: position 2,280 of record RJWM01020012.1, read on the forward strand.
TGAACTAGATATTGTGAAAATGAAAGGGGAAGAAACTGCTCAAAAAGAAAGAAGTGGAATGGGGGAAAGGAGAAAAGAAAGAAGGATAAAGATTTTATAAATATATATGTATATGATAGATGATTACACTACTAATCTCTATTAGTTCATCAAAAAGAACAGTTTGTGCTTTCATTGCTTGATCATTTTTTAATGCCTATATCTTGTAATCTGAGCAACTACTTTGAAGATAACAATATGCAATATATTAACCATTGTTAATCTCCTGTTTTGTTTTGAAATTCAGTATCATTATTTTTTTGCTTTAAAGTTAAAAAATAAAAATCAATAAAATTCTAAAAAAGAAAATGGTTCCTGAGTGTATGTTACTAATCTTTCTCTTCTGAGTAATGTTGAAAAAGTGTATCTTCTTCATATATTACACATTTGTGGATTTTTTCTGAATTGTTGTTTATATCCTTTGTTCATTTTTGATGTATGTGTTTGGCATATTGGATTTTTTTCTATTCGTTCATGGGATCTTTTTACATGTTAAGGAACTGGTCATTTCTGTAGGGTGTGAGTTGCAAATATATTTTTCAAAATTGTTTTGTCTTTTGACTCTGCTTATGATTTTTCTTCCAGGAAGAAATATTTCCAATGTAGTTGAATTAACCACTCTGTTTTTTGTGGCTTCTGAATTTTGTTTTATGCTTAAAAAGTTCTTCCTTTTCTTCCATACTCATTTTCCTCCAATACTTTTTCCTTATAATTTTATTTTTTTATGATTGACTCTGATCCATCTGGAATATGTTTGGTCCAACTTTTTTTTTTTGCATAGAACTATCTAATGCCCTGCTACTAATTTTGAAAGTTAGGTTAATATGGGCATAATTTATATACAATAAAATTCATCCTTCTTACATGACATCTCTGAGTGTTTTGATTATATATGCTATTTATTGAATAATTCTTCACCTTACCATAAATTTGAAATAGTGCTTTAATCATTCAATACATTGTCTCCTTTTTTGCAAAATTTTTTTTTGCATTCTCTTGTATTGAAGCAAACTCTATCCTTTCTGTTCAGTTATGTTGAATTGTAAGCATATACCACTGAAATAATGTACACTATTCAGTTTATACCTTAATATCATAAATGCTGGTACCATTTCATTAATCTTTCTGTTTCTTTCATAAATTTATTGGATATTTGTACTTATCTTTCCACACAAACTTTAGAATCAGTTTGTCTAATATGCAAGAAGTTGTAGCATGTTTTTAATGGGATTTTGTTTATTGTATAGTTGAATTTAGTTGAATTGATGTTGTAATACTAAGTCTTTCTAGTCAAGACATGATATATCTTTCTGTTGGTTCAGATCTTCTTTGTGTTCCTCAGGAGTATACTAAAATGATTTTTATAGATATCTGGCACCTTTGTTAATTACTCTATATTTAAAGCTTGTAGACATATTAAGTAGAATTCCTTCTTTTATTGCACATTCTAACTAATAATTATTTGGTTGCATTAGTGCTATTGATTTCTCTTTATTAATTTTGTATTTGCCTGAATTTGCATATCACATACAGTTTTTGGTCAATTTTCTTGAACTTTCCATATAAACGCTCAGTAATCTGCAGTTTTACCTTTTCTCTCTCTGTCTCTCTGTCTCTTTCTTCTTTTTTTCCTTCAGAATTAAGGTTTGAACCCAGGACCTTTACACTGAGCTACATCCTGAACTCTGTTCAATTTTTAATTCTGAGACAGGTCTCACAAAATTGCTAGATTGGCCAGGCTGGGCTGGAAATGCAGTCTTCCTGCCTCAGCCTCCCAGAGTGCTGGGATTACAGGAGTGTGCTACCATGCCCAGCTTGCTATTTTCTTATTTCTTCTTGTTTTGTAATTGCATTGGCTAGTATCCCCAAAACAAGATTGAGGAAGAAAAGACAACCATATCTTTTTCCTGGCTTTCAAAAGTAAACTTCTTTGTTTTTCATTAAGTAAGTACTGGTTTTTGTGACAGTTACATTTTTAGATGTTAAATAAATGTTCTATTTTTTAATGAATGTAATTATTAAAAATGAAAGTTGAATTTATCAAATATCTTTCTTAGGATTTATGAAGATGTGTAATTTTCACTCGATCTAGTAATATGGTAAATCTATTATTTTAATGGATTTTCTGAAGTCAAATTCCTGGAATAAATTCTATTCAGTCAAGTTTTATTCATTTATTGTTCTGTTGAATTCTAATCAATTCTAATTTCTAATCCCTTATTGACAAATTTGGTGTTGATACTCCTAAATGTGTTGGTCTAGTGGTTTTATATAGTTATAGCACAAAGAAGAGTACAGTATGTGCAAGTGAATTGCAAATGCCCAGTGAAAGACGTGAAGTAACACCTTTGAGGTTTTTTGTAGTTTTATCACCTATGAATGCATCCTGAAACAATAGACTTTAATTTTGCTTGTTTGAAACCTTTACTAAATTAGAATCAAGCTATACATATCCTTACATGACTTGCTTTATTTGAACAATTCTGATCTTTGAGGTTGAACCAGGTTAGTGAACATAACAGTGTGTGACTGAAATGAACATCTTTGTTGAATCTTCCTACCCAAAATTTGTCATTTTTTATCCATTACAGAAGACTTCCTTTTGTGGCCTTTTGTAGTATGTTATAAAGCATATGGATTCTGGAATCAAATTATTTCTCTTTTACTCTCAAGCAACATTAGTTATATGGCAAGTTATTTAACTTCTATGAATCTCAGTTTTTTCACTTTTAAAATGGGAGTATCTATTATCACACAGAGTTATTAAAAAGTTTCCAATGAATTCATATCTGAAAAGTACTTGGGGCTGTGTCTGGTGGATTAGAAACTCTATGACTGTAGTAGAGAGAGGGTAATATTCTAGCAATGTCTTCCATTATTGATAGAAGTTGGGATCTTTTCCTGTGTTGAGTTGTCACAAATAATGCTGCTGCGCTCTTTTTGTGTTGGTTCTCCATTGCACATAAACAAGAGGAATGACATTGCTTGGTCGCAGAGATATGTCCTCACCTTTCCTAGGCTATGCTAAATTGCTTTCCGGAGCAGCTGTAGCAGTTTTCTCTCTCATCCACAGAATGTGGGAGTTTCTGTTGCTCCATATCTTTGCCAGGTTGTCTTGACAGGCATTTTAAGTCTTGCAAATTTGGTAAGTGTGAAATTCTATTCCACTGGAGTATTAATTTGCATTTTCCTATTTGTATTGTCCATTTGATTCTTCTATGAAATGCCTTTTTCTTTTCCCATTTTTAGATTCAGCTGTTTGGGTTTTCTTTTTTTCCTATTCATTCCTAGAATCTTTTAATGTATTGGAATAGTATTTCCCTATCATGGGTTTTTTTTTCAAAACATTTTATGTCTTTTGATAAGTGTTCTTAATTTTAATAAAGTCAAGTTGCATGTCCTGTGTATTTCAGTATTTACCTTCTGACAAAAAATCTTTTTAAAACATAACTGTGAAGCCATTATCACACAAATTAATAACTCCCTAATACAATTCAATATTTAGTCATTGTTCAAAACTTTCAGATTGTATCAAATTTTTAAAAATAAGACCTCATTTGAATCAAGACTGATAAATGGTTCACATTGTGATTACTGATAGCTCTCATCTCCTTTTGAAATTAATGTCTGGGGTTGGGTATATGCCTCAGTGGTAGAACTCATGCTTAAGGATTGATCCTTAGTCACACACACACACACACACTCCATATTTTGTGATTATTGACAACTTTCATCTGCTTTTTAAAATTACAGTTTATTGATCTAATCATGTGCCATGTAATCCATCTATTTAAAATGTTCAATTCAGTGGATTTTAGTACTTTCACAGAATTATGCAGTAATTACATCATGGAAATATTTCTGTTTCTCTTAGGTATAACTAAGAGTGCAATCACTGGGTCTTATAGTAACTCTAATCACTTACAAGAACTTCTGGACTGTTTTCCAAAGTTGCTATATGATTTTATATTACCACCATCACTAAACGATAGCTCTGGTTTTTCTTTTTGCGAGAACTTACTGTTACCTGAGTTTTTTCATTATAACCTTCTTGATGAGTATGAACTGGGATCTCATTTTGGTTTTTATTTTCATTTTATTGTTTCATATCTTAAAATATAGATCCTGACCAGGCAAGGAGGTATATGTCTGTTTATATTTTAAAAAGAAATAACTTTAGCAATGTTAACATTTTTTAAAGGTTGCTTACAGGAAGAAGAGAAGAGTAAGGTAAAAATGACAGGATAAGAATCGTTTCTTTAAAAATGCTGTTTATCTTTCTTGAACCTTTAAATATTTTATATAATTATGAAACAAAACCAAATTTAGAAACCAATTCCCAAAAATAAACAATAAAATCAAAGAAATGAACCTAAACACATTTCAAGTTGCTAGCATAGCCACATAGTGATTAATTATTTCAAAGAAATCTAAAATCACAGGAATGTATCCTTACCTAGTGGGGTATATCTTGAGGATAAAGACTTTTTAAAATTTCAGACCGTTTTTACTAAGCTTGTCAGTTACATTGTTGATATTGTTACTTTGAGGCTATTACGAATGCAGTGTGGAATAAAGCCTGAAAATTTGCTCATGTTGTTGAACTAGAATTTTTAGATAGGTAAAAGGGGAAGAAATATAAGAAAAATAAGGTTAACTACAAACCCCTCTGTTATGCTTTGAATTGATGGCATCAGAATAGTCATAATATAGTATTTTAAACACTTCCTTGCCTGTCCATCAAAAATGGGTAAAGTGATCCACCCCGGAGCAATGAGTACCCCTAGTGTCTGATTGTGGTATCTACCATCTTCTCACAGAAAGAATCTGGAGTTCGTTAGAGAAACCGCAGGGCCAAGATCTGCATTGAGAATATATCAGATAAACTTGAAGAAACTACTTGGACTTGATGTCCTGATAAGCAAATTGTTAGCCTATTAAAACATGTCAAAAGGACTAGAGCGCCTGCTTAATAAGTCCCCAGTTTCCAAAATGGGGTTTTTGAGCATCAATATGCATAATTATTGACATAAAATGAAATGTATAAATACATTTAAACCCATAAATTTGTAACGATGTTAAAAATTATTGTTATCTTTGCAGGATGCAGTGGTGCCCATTCACTATTCAGAAAACTGTGGATAAAATATTTTTCCAGTCTTTCCTTTACAAACTGTGCCACAAGGCAGCCAAAATATTTTTTTTTCAGCATCGGGAATCAAACTCACAACCTTGCGTCTGCCAGACAGGTGCTTAAGCCACTGAGCCAAACTCCCAGGCCTAGTTTTTTGAGGCAGGGTCGCACTATGTAGCTCACTCAGGTCGGCCTTGTGCTCGCGTTGTAGCCCAAGCCAGCCTCGAACTTGCAACGGTCCGCCTACCTCAGTCTCCCGAGTGCTGGGATTAAAGGCATGTGCCACCACACCCAGCTAAGGCAGCCGAATTTTTGATAAGAAAAGCTTCTCTTTATATCCAGCTAATAAATGGAGGATAAATGATAAACCTGAAACGTTGCCCTTTTGCAAACTCCTACAACAATGTTAGTTTAGATAGTATGCAGCAGAAAGCCAGCCCTGACATCTTGTAAGGATGGTCAGCCCTTGTATGTCTCCTATAAAAGTACACTTTCTTGCCTATGACTTGCAGAACAAATCAGTTCATCATCTGATCTTAACTCTAAATCAAACTACCAGTTTTCAGGAAATTCAAAAGAAAAGGGTTTGTGTTTAATGATCCCACAAGAATGCAATGAACAAAATCCAGAATGTGGGAGAGTCTATAGAACAAATCGCCCAATTTCTTCCCCAAATCAATTGTAAGACAGAAAAGGAGCAGGAAACTAGAACAGAAGAGAACTGAGAGACTTGTGGAATAAATACAATGTGTAGACTTTGGGTCCTGATTTGAGTAATTGTAAAAAAAAAAATATCGTACAAGAGATTTCAATTCTAGCTCCTTTTGGCTAGTGTAGGGAGACATCTGGTGGCCATCCTGTTTTTTTTTTTTAACTTTTTATTATGAAAATTTCGTATTTACAGGAACTAAACAGAATAGTATAACTCTCCCATCCTCATAATTTACCTTTCACAGTTATTAACATTTTGCTATTCTGATTTCACTTATACCCTCACTCCCTCTCTGTCCCCTCCTATTCAATTATTTTTATAGTTCTTTTTAAATAAAACTTTATAAGATTTACACATAGCTTAATGCACAAAATTTTAACAATGCATCTTGATGAATAGATAATTCATGTTAACTCACAGGCCTATCAACATATAGAACATTTCCATCACTTCAGAAATATCCTTTTCTGGAAAACCCCCCAGCCAGGCAACAATTGTTCTGATTTTTCACTGTAGATTAGCTTTGCTTGTCCTCAAATGTTATATAAATGGAATCACACAGTTAGTACTCTTTTGTGTCAGGGTTCTTTCATTTGGCACAATGTCTGTGAGAGTCATCCATGCTGTTACATGTACCCGTTATTCCTCTTTTATTGCTGGACTCAATCTATTGTACAAATGTGCCACATCCATCCTCCAATTGAAGGATATTTGGATTGTTTCCAGTTTGGAACCATTATGAATAAAGTTGAGCTTGAGTTGAACATCACATTCAAGTCTTTTTGTGAACAGATGTTTACATTTCTCTTGTGTAAATACTTAGAAGTGGAGTTGCTGGATCAAAAGATAGAAGCATGGTTAATTTCATTAGAAACCATCAGAACTTTTCCAAAAATGGTTGGTTTCCTTTACATTCATGACAGCAGTAAACATGGAGTTTATTCTGCTCCACATTCTTACCAATATTTTGTATAGTCAGACTTTTCAATTTTAACTCTTGTGGTAACATATCATTATGGCTTTAATCTGCATTTCCCCAATGATTAATATCATACAAAATTATTGAATACTTTTCTAGGTGCTTATTAATCATTTATCTGTTTTCCCTTGTGAAGTACCTATGAAAGTCTTTTGTCCAGATTTATTGGGTTTGTTTTTTTATTATTGAGCTGTAAATATATTTTATCCCAGATTCAAATCTTTTGCAGCTCTATATTTGTGAGTAGTTTCTGCCAGGCTGTGGTTTGCCTATTTGTTTGCTTAACAGTGTATTCAGATGAAAAGTTTTATATTTGATGAGTTGTAATTTCTTTTTTTCTTTAATCATTATTTCTTTGTGTGTGCTGGCCAAGAATGCTTTTGCCTTCCTCTGGTTGCTAAGCTGCTCACCTTGTTTTCTTCTAGTAGCTTTACAGATTTTACATTTACACTTAGGTCTAAGATGCATCTTAAATTTACATATATGTTAAATATAGACCTTCCATATGTATTTTATGTATATCATATGTATGTATGCACGCATATAGTGTAAGGTGGGGACTAAAATATATGCTTATGGTTATCTGACTGCACCATTGGTTGAAAACATCTCCAGGCCTGTTTTATTTTTCAGTTAGTAAGTCCTCTTGCTTAGTTTTGCAATGTTGTTTTAGCTTTTGGAGGATCTTTGCCTGTTCATTGATGTTATTATCAATTTATTGCCTCTCAGATCCCCAAATTCACCCTTCATACCTGTTCTGTAATAATGAATGGAAGTCAAGTGTTTCTTAAAGAGAGAGTGATGTTAATTTTGTCACTAGAGGGTTCTGGAGAGACATTGCCAAGGCAGGAAATTTCTTTCCTGGGTACCCTTTGACTTTCATGGAATACACGAAAATCCAGAAAGCAATTTCTTTCAAGCTGTCTGGGTTCACATTCTGGCTCTGCCTTTTGGCATATCTTGGTCATGGTTTATAATATCCCAATGCCTCAGTTTCCTGGACTGTAGAATGGGTATAATAATAGTGCTTACTTCATAGCCAGATTGAGAATTAAATGAAATAATGTAAGTCAAGCCTTTGGAATAAGTAGTACCTGACCAGGTAAATGCTGGCTTTCTGTTAAGTGCTATAACTATTGTCTTATACACACAGACACATGGTTATGTATCACCTGGCACTTGGGGATATAGCCTAAGAAATGCATCACTAGTCAATTTTAGCTTTGCATGGACATCATCGACCTGGACTATACATTGTACAGCCTACCTCTTCCAAGCTACATATTTGAATAGCATGTTACTATAACTGTGCTGAATTCATAACTGGTAGTCAACTTGTGATACCAGCTGAATTGAATCAGCATGTTGCTGAGTGTGGATGGTCCACCTGAGGACTGTTGCCAAGATTAAAAGAACTGGAGAGGAAGCGAGTATTGTTGTTGTCTGGTGCTGTTGGTTCTCCTGTTGCCATGGGTTCTCCTAGAGGAGTTTGCTGAACTTCTTTCCTGATATGAACTTGGCTGTTCTCATTGTCAAAGGAGCTCAGGACCTCATTGCTGAGAATGGCTGCAGTTCACTCTGGGGGAGCTCTGGTCCTTACTTTGAGCAATGCTTCCTGGCTCCAGAGGGGAAGATGGTGTGCTATTCAGTCTTCAGGAGAAACTTGTCACACTGGCTTCCTGATATGAACTCAGCTGTTCTCATCATCAGAGGCACTTTGGGACCCGTCGTTGCTGTGGATGGCTGTGATACTTTTCAGGGGAGCTCTGGTCCTTACTTTGAGTGTTGCTTCCTGGCTGCAGTGCAGAGCCCTCAACCTGCTGGCACAGATCCTTCATCCCACTGGCACAGACTTTCTGGTTTACGTCACTGACCTTTAGAGTTTCCCAGAGCAGGTCCATGAAATAGACTTGCATGAGTCATTGTTGTGGGCTCTAGGCCTATAGTTGGACTCTTGGGAAACATTGTCATGGGCTCCAGGTTTTCAGAACTCATTCAGTTTATTGCCATGGGATTCAGGTCCTTGGCTGGATTTCTAGGTCTTCAGTGTGTGAACAGATGTCCTGCACTTTCTTTGTATTTGACTCCTTGGGTAACCATTATAAATAATACTATAAATTATGTATCCTGTATGGTCTTGTTCTCCTTGCAAACCCCTGACTACAACAATAACAAATATGCTAGCCAATAGTAATACAATGGTTAAGTATTTATGAGTCTAAACATATCTAAACATAGAAAAGGTATGGTAAAAATGCTAATAAAATATACAATAAGAAATTTTTTAGCTGCATTATAATCTCAGTTTTCTACTATCCTAGGGTTTAGCATCTGGTTATTCCCATTCACTAGACATGTTCTAAAAATTTGGGGATAAATGAGCTGCTGAGGAATGTTCTGTCTCCTGTAGAAAGAAGAGGTAAGGAGGAGGCACATTCGTCTGCACATGGAAGGAACACTGACTGCCCGGGACAAGGTCGGCGTGCAGGACTTTGTGCTGTTGGATGCATACACCAGCGAATCTGCCTTTGTGGACAATCTTCGCAAGCGTTTCAGCGAGAACCTCATATATGTAACCTAACACATTTCTCAGTTTGTTTTCCAACATTGTTTGTTCCTTCCTGCCTTTATCAGCCTTGGTGACTGTGAAAGATGTTACTTTCTTAGGTTAGCCATGAAGTGGAGGTGTCAAGATGTACAATCAAGTATGCTTTGGTCATTCATAATAGGGTTTTTATGGTGGCAGGTGACAGAGACTCAATTTGAACTGGCTCAAGCCACAAAAGGAAACTATAACTTTGGGGTCCAGTTACAGACGTAGGGTTTTGGACAATACCCGCAGGACTCTATCTCTCTGCTTTGTTTTCTTTTGCATTGGTTTCCTTCTTGGGCAACCTCTCCTTCTTTTACAGTAGGATGGTGGCCATCAGTTCTGGCCTGATGTTTTAACAGCTAGTGTTGCTACTGAGAAGGAGCACTTCTGGGAAACAGTTCTAGCACATGTCCCAAAGCTAATGTTGGTTGACTCTGATTGGCCCATCCTGGGTCACATGCCCATATTTCAACCAGTCATCACTAATCCAATTGCTCTTCTGATTAGCCAGGCTAACCTACTAGGTCCACCCTTGGAGGTGAGGGTTAGGGTCAGAACACTATCACTGTCACATGGACTAAGCGCTAGAGAAGAGGGTTTTCAAAGGAATCTGTTGGAAGAAGAGGTAATAAATGCCAGGAAGACAGAATAAGAGATGTCCCAAGACATTCCATAAATCATCAAGGCACAAAATCAAAGCACTCCACCAGATCTCACAGATTGATCTTGTTGTATCTAGTAGTGGCCAGTTTTTATGAAACTCTGCATTTATCACCACATCCTAATTTGATTGGTCAGGTTTCATGAAAATTTCTCGTACATAAATGCTGTGATGTTTCTGTGTGTCATGAGGTTTATTAAAATTTTCTTTTAGTTTTTATTAGCCTCTACTAAGAGTAAATTAGAACCATGCATGGTAGTACATGCCTGTTGTCTCAGTATTCTATTTGTCTCAAAAAAGTTTTTTAATTTTGAAGGGTTGGGGATGTAGCTCAGTGCAAAGGCCCTGAGTACAAGCCCTAGTACCACCAAAAAATAAGTAAATTAGAAAATTGGAAGCAGTTTTAAAATGTTTGCCTTATAGGTAGATTGTCTGTAATGATTCCTATGACTTAATCTGTATGTTGAAACCAAGGTTACCAGAAGAAATAAGCAAGAGTGTATTCCATAGCCTAACTTGCAAGATTATCACCCTTAACCGTACAAATAGAGACACTCAAACTAATTTTCTGTATAAGCAAAGGAGAAATAACATGGTTTAAAGTACAAACTGGATAATAGGATCATTAGGACTAAGCTATTATTTTCCAAATTAAACTGATAGATCTCAGGAACTATCTCCCACACTCAGCAGGTATCTACTGACTGAAGCAGTGTTTTAGTCAAACACTGAAACAATATTTTAGTCAAAATACTCTCCTCTGTTCTGGTACAGTTTGAGATTGTCCTGGAGATTGGAGACATGAGTTGGATGATTTTAATATAGTCCTAATATGGGTTTTAAAATACCTCCAATATCTAAAAATATAACAAGCTCAGAATCTGAAAACATCAGATACATTTTCAAAGAAGCACCAGAGCTATTTATTTATATGTATATTTCAGGAAGTCTGATATTAGTGGTTATATTGCAGCTGTAAATACTGGAAAAACTTTATTATGAATAGAATTTAACATTGAACTCTAGAGACATAAGTACCAATCAGGAGAGGATTTTCTCCAACTTTAGAAGGCTGGTGGGTACATCTGTCCTGCATACTTGTTCAATGGCCAAAGGCACTTGTGTGAAACATAGATCACATCCATCTCTTCTCCCTTGAAGCCATGTGCTGAAGTTACAGTTCAGAGTAGGTATTTGGTTTCAACAGGAAGGACACTGTTTTTGCTATGCATTGCATTGGGAATAAATCCAGTTCCTCCTGGTAGCCCCCAGGGCCTGTGTGATAAGATCCTGCTCCCTCTTGACATCCTCCCTTCCCATTCATCCTCCTCCCCTCACTCATGGCATCAGCCATACTGGCTCTAGGGCAGACAGCCTACCACATGTGTTCCTTTAGCCTGGAAGCCCTTCCTGCCTACTTTTCTCATGACTAGCTCTTTAACCTTCAAGTTTACACTCAAATGTCACCTCCTTAGCAAAGCCTTCCAGAAGCCAATAATTAACATGGTCTCCCTCACTCATTCACACCTTCATGTTCTTATATACTTTTTTAAATACTTACTACTCCTTGAAGATGTCTTGATCCCATTTGTTTCTCCACCTCCATGAGCTCTATCACAGCAGAGACCCTGCCTTTTGGATTTATTGTGTTATATCCCCAGGCTGAATGAACACCTAAAGATCAGTGTGTGACAGTCATTTGTACTCAGAATGTCTCACTCATGCTGTGGTTCATTCCCCTAGACATATATTGGGACCCTCCTTGTATCTGTGAATCCATACCAAGAGCTTGGAATCTACACTATGAGCCAGATGGAACTTTATCAAGGGGTCAATTTCTTTGAACTGCCACCACATGTGTAAGTAAGGTCATCACTAGGAGTATTTTCTATTTTTTTCCTATTCTTTCCTTTTTTTCCATGTCTTTCCCCCTTCCTACTACCCATCCACTAATCCAGCTGTCCTTCTATCCATCATCTGTCTATTCATCCAAATACTTGATGCATGTTTATTAGCATATTTTTGCATGCTTCTTAAGTTACTGCCTCCTTGTGAAATAAGTCAGAGCAGTAGAAAACATTAGTAGATCATTCTGGAATCTCAGTTTAAATAAACAAGAGTGGAATCTTTGTGCAACTGCCAAGAAATCTAAAGCAGAGGCTATAGAGAAGCTGTCTCTGGAAAGTGGGTTGCTATAGTGCCATCTACTGGTGCCTCAGTGTCATGGCGGCTGGTAGAAATTTAATAGTGTTAGGCACTTTAAAATGAGCAATTTTCTACCTAATGTGTATAATGCAGGCTTTGCTGGATTTTCCCTTTTCCTCCTTGGCTGATTTCTGAGCTAATATTTAGTTTCTACCCTCAGTGTCCTGGTGACTCAGCTATTCCACTGCCTGAGGCATTTATAAACCCTTCTGTGTCACCACTGCTGAGTCCTAAAATAACCAGCACCAGGACAACTTTCACACTTTGGTTTCTGACCTTACTGTGAAGGCACTTATAATACTTGTATCTCTGTCCCAAGGGTATCACAGAAGTTTTTGAAATCTCTCTGGTTTTCTCTCAGCATTCTGGTTTGTTTGTTTTGTTTCATTTTTTGGTGCCAGGAATCAAACTCAGGACCTCCCACTTGCCAGGCAAGCACTTGCCACTAAGTTATCTCCCCAGCTCCCTCTCCATATTTTGAGTATTCCAGGTTTTGCAGGAAAGAGAAAACATGAGATATTTTTATTTATTGAATTATTTAAAAGTTAGACAAGATACTGTTTCCACCTAGAGTTAATAGAATGTGTCTTTGGGGTGTAATGTATAACTGACATCGTAGTTGATTTTTAAAAAATGAATTGTTGGGGCTGGGAATGTAGCTCAATGGTAGAGCACTTGCCTAGCATGCACAAGACCCTGGTTCCATCCCTGGCACCATATAAATTAATTTGATAAAGTTCAAAAAGTATTTCCCTCACTGCTCAAATTCATCACTTCAACCGTTCTGTTATTTGAGCTTTGATATCTGATGCAGTGCGCTTTTGATCACTCAGTGGATCATGTCAGGGATTTGATATCTGTTTGAACCCAGTGTCCTTGATTCGCAGTCTGGACGTGGCTTCCTGGAGACAGAGTACTCTGTTTTTCTGCTCTGGTGAATATCAGAACCAAGGGAAGTGGCATCAAAACAAATTTGTCTGTGTCCCTCTCTAGTTACGCCATAGCTGACAATGCTTATCGCATGATGTGCTCGGAACTAAATAACCACTTTATCCTCATTTCTGGAGAGAGCGGGGCAGGGAAAACAGAGGCCTCTAAGAAGATCCTCCAGTACTTTGCAGTGACCTGCCCAATGACGGAGTCACTACAAATAGCCCGTGACAGATTGCTGCTCTCCAATCCAGTGCTGGAGGTAAGCGACCTCTGAGGACCCATCGAGGGAAGTTCAAGGGGATCACTGAAAAGAACTGTCTGCCTGGGCAGGGCAGTCAGAATGAACAGATCACAGTGGAGAAAAGGGGTCTCACAGGCAATGTTGTTGTTAAAATGACCTTGAAGTAAAATGGCTGAGCTGGATTCTAATGCAGCATGCCAAACACCAGCAATCATCTGCAAGTCACTCCAAATCCCAAGTCTGTGTCATCTGCATAATGGGTCTGCTTCTTGGACTTGCCCCTTAAGAGGTTTTGAGGAGCAAAGAAAACCAACACTCAGGGCTGGGGATTTAACTCAGTGGTATAAGTGCCTTCCTGGCAAGTAGGAGGTCGTGAGTTTGATCCCTGGTACAAAAAAAAAAAAAAAAAAATCAGTGCTCAAAAAGCACACAGCAGGAATAGTAAGCACTAAAATAATACTTTATTATTTATTAATATTATTCTTATTTAATTAAAATCATTCTGGTTATTATTATTTCTACCATTACAATTCACCAACTTGTTGGATAGTTTTGAACAAGTTACTTTCTCTTATAGTTTTGATGCCATGTCTGTAAAGATGCTTCTGGTTACAGGAATTTCCCAGGAGACTCTGTGCTAAATGATTCAGTATGAGGAGTCTGGGGTTGGGTCTGTCACTATATCTTGTAGAACAGACAGGGCCTAGGTATCTCTCCTCAGGCCATTTCTCATATATTCCTAGACTGGATTCTAGGGAGATGAGCTTTCCCTGGGTCCAACTCTAGCATTCAATGCCCTGTAGTTAGCAAATCCTTGCTACAAGGTAAATTATGGCTTTCCTCCCTGGCTCCTCTCTCCCTCTTCCAGTCTCATAAAAAGCACATTGTTTGGGGTCAGAAATTAAACAAGTATGGTGAGCTTAAATGATAGTGAATGACATTTTGTTTTCCAAGGCTTTTGGAAATGCCAAAACGCTCCGGAATGACAACTCCAGCAGATTTGGAAAATACATGGACATACAGTTTGACTTTCAGGTACTCTGAAATTTCTAATACTGGTTCTTGAGGATCCTTTGTTTGGCCAATGATAGAAACCAACCCAAGGCATCTTAAGGTGGGAAGGGCACTTCTTGACTCAAACAACTGAAAAAATTCAGGTTTCGTACTAATTTTATGAAATGCAAATAAAGACCACAATGAGATACCATTTTATACCTTTTTGGTAGGCAAGAATTAAGATGAAGATGTGGAACACTGGAATTTACACATTTCAAGGACAAGATGTATACTGGAGGGCTGAGGATATAGCTCAGAGGCACAGCACCTGCCTGGCAAGTGCGAGATCCTAAGTTTGATTCCAAGTACAAAAAAAAAAAAAAAAAAAAAAAAAAAAAAAAAAAAAAAGCAAGAAAGGTGTATATTGGTTCAACCCCTTTGGAAAATGTTGAGTTGAACCAATACTATGATTGGTACCTTGTAAAGTTGGCATCACATAATCTAAGGTGCAGCCATTCCAGTCCCAGAGATAGCCCCACAGGTGTGTAACCATATCCACATCTGGCCTGCTTATGATGGTGGAAAGACCAGAAACACCTGACACATTTGCAGAGAACTCAGGGTCTGTGGACAGGAGAACAGGAGAATGGCTAAACTGTGATATGTTCACACAATAAGGTTTATAAAGCAGTGAGAGCAGTGAGCCACAGCTCTGTGTACCATGGATAAATGATACATACAATATGTGGCAGTGTGATGCCATTTTTTATAAAGCCTGAAAATAAAAGTAAACAACATGTTGTACTGGTATGCT
The DNA here is from genome assembly GCA_004363535.1 of Dasyprocta punctata. Lineage (NCBI taxonomy): Eukaryota > Metazoa > Chordata > Mammalia > Rodentia > Dasyproctidae > Dasyprocta > Dasyprocta punctata. Next base: position 17,587 of record RJWM01020012.1, read on the forward strand.
GACCTATGCGACAAAGATCAGCAAACATTTTTAGATGGGGTTGGGTAGAGATGTTTTAGGCTGTTTGAGCTGTAAATCTTCTCAGACATCTCATCTCAGCTGTAACATGAAAGTAGCTGTTAGCCAGTACCTGAGGGGATGAGTGTGAGTGTGCTATATCCAGCATGTAAATGGGGCTATTGCACATGGGTAGACAAAATTGTTAAGGACATACTTTCCAAGTGACAAAGTGACCCTCAGCCTAGAGAACAACAGCTGTCAGGGTAGAGTGCAGCAATGGCTCAGGGCCTCCTGAAGGCTGGTCTGTGGTCTCCCATGGGGTACCCATGGACTTTGAAATCAGACATTTAATAGCTATGCATATTTTAAAACTTTTAGAGTTAAACATATATCCCAAAAAAGACACAAATCATGAGATATACACATGGGGCTGTGTATCTACCTGTGTAGTCACTACTCAGATCAAGATAAAAAAAAATTTCTAGTATCTAGCAGGTCTTCCAACAATATCCCACATTCCAAGGGTTACCACTATAATCACAAATTCATCTTATTGGTTCTTAAACTTCATATAAGTGGGATTATACACTATGCTACTTTATTTCTGGCTTCTTAAATCAAAATTCTATCTACAAGATTTATGCATATCAGCTGGGTGTGGTGGCACACAATTTCAATCCCGGCATTCTGAGAGGTTGAGGCAGGTAGATTCTAAATTTAAGCCCAGCCGGGGCAATTTAGCAGGACACTGTCTCAAAAATAAAATGTAAAAGAGGGATGAGGAAATAGCTCAGTGTGAAGGTCCTTAGTACAATTCCCAGTACTGCAAAATAAATAAATGAAAAAGAAAGAGATTCAACTATGTTGTTACATATAAGAGTTGTTTGCTGTTTAATTGTACAACTACATGGCAATTTATTCTCCAATTGGCGGATTTTGGATTGTTTGAAACTGGGGGCTATTACAAATGCTGCTGTGGACATCCTGGCATATGTCTTTAGTGGGTACAAGTACTCTATGTTGGGAAGATACCCACAAATGGAACTTTTGGCTTCTTACCAGCTGTGTGGTGACAATGACAGCTCCAGTTTCTCTGTACTCTAGTTGCCAACATTTGTATCGTCAGTCTTTTTAGTTTCAGAAATTCTGGTGGGGTATAACACTTTTTCACTGTAATTTAAATATGTTCCTTAAAATGAAGTTTCATTTATTGGACACTTCAAAGTCTTTTTTGTTTGAGCATTTCACTCATTTTTAATGTGGTTGTTTTTATTGATATATATTCTAGAAATATATGTTCAATATATGTTCTAGAAAAAAGCTTATTGGATTTATTATTTAAAATAATGATCGAGAGAGTATGGTTGACATGAGGAAAGGTAAAGAAGCCATTAGACCAGAAAGACCCCCACATATACTTGTGACAAAGGTACCACCATGACTCAGTAGGGATAGGATCATCTTTCCAATACATGTTGCCAGTCAACTGTATGTTAATGTGGATAAAAAGACCATTAGTCCTTACCTCACTCCATACATAAAAATTAAGTAGTAAAGGCTCATAGCCCTAAACAGAGACAATGAGACACTCAAACACAGAAAATACCTTCATGATCTCCAGAGATTTGTTTTAGTGGGCAAAAATCTTTTAGAAACAGAACCCAGGAAGCATGAATCATAGAAGATTGATAGTTAGGACTTATTTCAAATTTAAAATTTCTGACTTGATTGTTATTGTCATTGCCCCACTTTTATTCTGGTTTGAAGGGCATTCCTGTAGGTGGGCATATCGTCAGTTACTTGATAGAAAAGTCCCGAGTCGTCCATCAAAACCAGGGTGAGCGGAATTTCCACATCTTCTACCAGCTGCTAGCGGGTGGTGAAGCGGAGCGCCTCACTTATCTGGGACTTGAGCGAGACCCCCAGCTGTATAAATACCTCTCACAGGTTGGAAGGACCAGCACCTGGCTTTTGCCCCTTGGGAGGTGGGGACCAGGGGTATTTGTGGAAATGCCTATAAGATGTTTGAGAGCTTTTGGTTTCCACTCTGGATGTATCCTCCTTATCATAAGTAAGCTAATCTGTTTCCTTTTATTCCTGACAGCTATGTCATCTGGTTAAGCAACCCAATGGCTAGGGCAAAGGGTTCTCAGGCCTGGCTGAAATTAAAATCACTTGACAAGGCTTTTAAAAACTCAGATGCCCAGGCTGGAGGGATAGGTCAGTGGTAGAACACTTGCCTAGCATTCACAAAGCCTTGGGCTCAGTCCCCAGTACTATAAACACAGCTAATACAGATGCCTCCAAAAATTTGGCTTTAGTGGGTCTGAGATGTGACTTGGGCATCAGAGTTGTTTTAACTAAGGGTGTAGCTCATTAGTAGAGCACTTTCCTAGGCACTGAGTTGAAGCCCCAGAACCACTAAACAAACAACTCCTTGATGATTTAGTGTACAGCTAAGGTGAGAACTGCTGGTCTAGATGTGACAAAAACTCACTCTCTACGCAGACTATCCTTCTTTAACAATCCAGTCCTGGCAACTAGGTCTGTAAATTATTTGGTTGCTAAATGAGTCCATCTCCTAAAAGAAAGACCCATATTTTATAGAAATCTTGGGAAAGAAGACTTGACAAAAGTTTACTTTGAAAACAAAGTTAAATAATGAGAAAAAAGAATTTCATAATCTTATTTTATGTTTAACAAACCTTAAACTAATTGCTGAAACAAAGAGTAAATAACTTTTGTTTTTGTTTTTGGTGGGATGTGTGTGTGTGTGTGTGTGTGTGTGTGTGTGTGTTGCTAGGTATTGGACTCAGCGAGTACTTTACACTGAGCTACATCCCCAGGACCCCCAATCCATTTTTTCTGTTTTGCTCATCTTGATACAAGTTCTCACTAAGTTGCCCAAGCTGGGTTCCAACTTGTGATCCTCCTGGCTCATTCTTCTGAGTAACTGGGATTACGTCTGTGCTCCTCCATGCACAGATGATTTATTTTTTTAGGGGCCCAATTTTTCCAGAACATATGTTTGAATTTTCAAAGCATGAGCAGTAAGGATCAATTTATAAAAATATTTGGGGGCATCGTTTTCCCAGAGACTTCTCCAGCCTCTGAGTAGTTCATTAATTCTCTTTAGGAATATGCCATACCTTGATTCTTCTCAAGTGTTTCTAGCAATATTAGTTCAGCCCAATCCTGATACCCCACTGGCTTTAGAAATAGTTCTAGCAATTTGCCAATATTGGATTTTAAAAAAAAATCAGTTTCACAATGTCCTCTAACTTTGGTAAAATGTATGGCTTTACTTTGTTTGTAGTATTCTGCATTGTTGCCAGTCCTGCCAGTGTCAGAGGGGCTGACTTGCACAGACTTTTCCCTAAGGGAACAGCAGTAAGTGTTGCTGGTATGGGAAAGGACACAGTATCCACAAGGGCTTGATTCCAGGATACCCAAATCTGAGGATGTGCAAGACTCTAATACAAAATAGCAAATGGCCAGGCATAGTAGTGCACGCTTGTAATTTCATCACTCTGAGAACCTGAGGCAGGAAAATTGCAAGTTTGAGCCCTACCTGAACAATTTAGTTACTTAGTGAGACCCTGTCTCAAAATAAAAAATAAAAATGGTTAGGGATGTAGCTCAGAGCAAAGCCCTTGGGTTCAAGCCCCAGTACCACAATAAACAAACAAAATGGCAAAGTATTTATATATAATCTACATACCTCCCATATATTTTGAATCATCTCTAGGTTACTTATAGTACATAATACAATGTATCAGCTATATAAATAATCATTATAGTGTATTGTTTGGGGAATAATAATAAGGAAAAAAGCCTGTACATGTTTGTTAAAGACATATTTTTTCAAACATTTTCAATCCATGGTTGAATTGAAGTATGTGGAATTCAAATTGAGGACATGGAGGGCTGACATGTGAGATTATAAATTTTAGGCTGGCTGACTCACTGGTGAATATTTTCACAGTATGAAGCCTTTGAGTGCTCTATGCAATAAAGACCTTTAAAGATAATAATCTTTAGGTAATCAGGAAGTTGGGAACTCCCTGTATCACAAGATAATAAAAATCATTTGTCTAGAATGCTTTTTCTCCTTAAATTGTGAGGCTGATCAGTCTGTTACTTATTTAGAAAACAACTTTCAATTTACTTAAAAGTCTTACCACATCTCTGCTGGTGATCATTTCCATATAATCTGTGTTTCTCTAAAAGTCAGTCTGTTCTTTTGTTGGATGAGGCCTCCTTCCATATGGTCCTGCAGAGATTCCTGAAGTAGGTGGAGATTGTTTTCTGAACTTAAGCATCAAAATTTCCTTCCATGTTTCAGCAGATAATTATTGGGACGAGGTTTCAATTTATTTAGCAAAAAAAACCCCACAAAAAACAAAAAAAAAAAAAAAAGGAAAAATTATGTTTAACAACATAGACAAATGATATTCTCCTACTATGTAACTTTATAAGTTTTCTCAGAACAGAGATTAAAAGTAAAGGTCCAAATAAATTTGAGGAAACCAGAAGTTGACAAATCTTCATGTGCTAGACAGAGTAAACCTATTTGTTTACAGTCCAGTGCATTATAGAGCCAGCTTTTATATACTTGTAGAGAGAAACATTTTGATTTAGAATACATGTGTGCACACTTAACTGTCCTTAAAGTAAATGAGCCAACTTTGTTTCAGGGTCATTGTGCCAAAGAATCGTCTATTAATGACAAAAATGACTGGAAAACTGTTTCCAATGCCTTCTCTGTCATTGATTTCACAGAAGCTGACCTTGAGGTAAGGCTCCTGGGGTTGTCCATGGGACTAAGCAACAATCCTGGCATCTTGGGGTTTGTATCGTAGGGTTGCCAGACTCAGCAAATAAAACTAGAGGGCATTCAGTTACACATTCATTTCAGATAAACAGTGAATAATTTTTTAGTAAAGCTAAACATTGCATAAGGACAAAAAAAGACTTAAAAATTTATCATTGCTTATTTAAATCCAAATAATAACTGGAGATTTCGTATTTTTGTGACAACTTCAATTTTTTCCAGTGTCTGTGCAAGGAAGAGCTAATGTGTTTATTCCTCCAAATTAAGTCCAGTTGCAACAATTTAGATCTCATACAATTATGGCGTTGATGTTTATTTATGCTTCTGTTTCAGAATAAATGGGCAAAAACTGTAGGACTGATAAACGTTTTGCACTTACATGTCTCTGGCTCTTTTTTTTATTTCAGTTGTTAAACTATTATTATTTCAGGAATCAGAATATAGTTTAAAATATATTTCCCGTACCTGATATCATGGCCTTTAAAAACTAAAAAGTTTACTTATGGGGTTTATTTTATTAAACTTTTTCATTACATATTTTTACAAAAGTGGTTTATTGTATGAAAAATGAATATATGCATTTATATTTTTGAGATGTGAAAATAAAAATATTTTATGCTGGAGACTGAATGGGGCCTCTGTGAAGGACCTTCCTGCTTCCCTTGCATTGGGAGTGAATAGGGCGCCACTTCCCAGGTTCTGAGAGCGGAGGCTGGAGTTAGGGAGAGGTGGTGTTTTCCTTCCAGGGTCTCTGCTGATCCTACTGGTCAGTGAGGTGGCTGCTGTCTTCTCTCCCTGTCCTCCCGTCCTAAGCCTAACTCTGTCCCATGCTCCTAGAATCTCTTTGGGATTATTGCCAGTGTCCTACACCTGGGGAACATTTGTTTTCAAGAAGATGACCAAGGCTGTGCTGCCGTCTCTGACACCCATGAGATCAAATGGATCGCCAAGGTGATGTTCCCTTCTGAAGGATCAGAGGGAGGCCAGGGGCCAGGGGCGGGGATCGAGGCCGCTGGACACCCACAGTTAGGTGTGGACAGCCAACTCCATGTCTTTCAGTGATACTGACCAGGAGGCTTAGCAAGCACTGGCCACTCTAGCCAGTTGTGCCCTAAGCCCAGTGGTCACAGTCAGGACTCATAACTGAGTCCTGGGGACTCCACAGCTTCATGATCACTGAGTAAGTAAAACCAAGTCACTGAATGATACCTCAGATTCCTTTTATTCAGCTCCTAGGGGTCTACCCATCAGTTCTTCTGGAAGCTCTCACCCACAGAAAGATTGAAGCGAAAACAGAGGAGGTAAAAATGGCTTTGGATAGAAAGGCGGTCATCTCCCCACCACAGCTGCCTCCCTCAGCTAGCAGCATGGTGGTAACGTTCAGGGAAGCCAAGCCCTTGAACCCAGCCCACCATGCCCTGAGTGGTCCAGCTCCTGCAGGCTCTCCTGCCTCATCTTCTCCCACTGCCATCACCACCACGCACTGCTAACGCTCCCTGGTCAGACTCGCTGGCTCCTCCCTCCATGGAGTCTTTGCGTTTGCTCTTCCCCCTGCTGGAAAACTGTTCGCTGTGCTTCGTCCAGCTAACTTAACTTCATCTTTTGATCACTAGACCCCTTAATGGAGAAGCCTTCCCTGATTATCCCACAACTACCTTAAGGCGCCATGTGTATCTTTTTTTTTTTTTTTTTTTTTTTTTTTGCGGCACCGGGGATTGAACTCACAACCTTGCTCCTGCCAGGGCAGGCGCTTAAGGCACTGAGCCAAACTCCCGGCCCTGGTTTTTCGAGGCAGGGTCGCACTATGTAGCTCAGGCTGGCCTTGCGCTCATGTTGCAGCCCAAGCCGGCCTCGAACCCACAACGCTCCGCCTACCTCAGCCTCCCGAGTGCTGGGATTAAAGGCGTGCGCCACCATGCCCGGCGCCATGTGTATCTTTTATGGCACTTGTCACTCTCAACCTGGGACATAACAGCCACAGGAGAAACACCTCATGGGTGACCAGCATAATCAAGCATGGCATCTCCCCCGGCCATGGCCTTTGTTTAGTCATCATTGAAGACTAGCATGAGAACTGGGGGACTCCTCTTCCATCTGTACTCATGTGCCTGGTCATTCTCCTCAGGTCATATGCCCTCTGACACTCGAACTCTCTGTGTACGCCAGAGATGCAATGGCTAAGGCTGTTTATGGAAGGACGTTCACATGGCTAGTCAACAAAATCAATTCCTCTCTAGTGAACAAGGTTGGTCAGGCATTTTGGATGACTTGCTCTTGCTAATGTGGTAGCACTTTGTCATCATCCTGGTGGAGTTAAAGAATTTGTGAGACTGGACTGTGTGCTCCTCATTGGCAGGGGCAGTGTCTTGGGCTTGTTGGTTGTTTGGTTGTTTGGTTGGTTTAGTCATACTAAGCACTGAACTCAGGGCTTTTGCAGCCCTTTTTTCTTTTACTTTTTCTTTTCTTTTTCTTTCTTTCTTTCTTTTTTTTTTTTGAGACAGGGTCTTGCTGTGTTGCTAAGTTGCTTAAGCTGTGCTAAAACTTGCAATCCTCCTGCCTCAGCCTCCAAGAGTGCTAGGGTTACAGGCATGTGGGCAGTGATGTCTTTTCACATCCATATATCCAGTATCTCCTGTGCAGTGAGCCCCCAGGAAGGCACACCGGTGACTCTTGTGGCATGCCCCAATGCATAGATAGCATGCACAGCATTTGTGGTGACTTTTGGCATACACAGAAGCATATTTTTTTTTACATTTTTTGTGGTATTGGGGAAGAAAGCCAATAGGGCACTGACCTATATCTGTAACCCTTTTTATTTTGTATTTGGAGATCCCCACCCCTTCTTACTTTTTATTTTGAGACAGGTTCTCACTAAATTGCCCAGGTTGGCCTCAAACTTGGTATCTTTCTGCCTCAGTCTCCCAAGTAGCTGGAATTACAGGTATACTGCCATATCTGGCTAACAGTGTATATTTTAATACATCTTTAAAACTATGACTAGCCTCTTAAGCTCTTGCTTGGATCATGTTTCCTTTTAAATAGACTTCTTTGAATAAAAGAGTTTGTTGAAGCTAGACATTGAGGAAATGACTCTAGTGCATGAGGAGGTGGCAAAAGTCACAGAGAGGGTGCAAAGGACAGATCTAGGGAGGCAGCTGCTCAGTATACTTGCACAGAAGATTCTGCTGTGACCCTTTAAAAAATAAGCACATAATTTGTATTAGTTCATTTATTGTTGCTATAATTGAATGCCATAAGCTGGATAATTTATAAAAAGTAGGTGCTGTTGGTAATAGATTTATAAAAAGTAGATGTTGCAGTAGCACACAGTTGTAATCCCAGCTACTCAGGAGGCTGAGGCGAGAGGATCCCAAGTTCTAGCCCAACCTGGGCAACTTAGCAAGACCTTGTCTCAAAATAAAAAAAAAAAAAAAAACTGATTGGGGATATGGCTTAGTGGTAGAGCATTTGCCTCATCTATGTGAGGCCCTGGGTTCCATCCCTAGCACCACATAAAGAGAAAGTTTATTTAGCTTAGGGTTCTGGAGGACCGGGGGCACAGTAAGTGTGTTAGTGCAGGCCTCCCTTCTTTTTCTTATAAAGCCGCTAATGCCATGATGCGGGCGCCACACTCATCACCTCTTCTGACCCTTACTGCCTCCCACAGCCCCACCTCCAAACACAAAAAACATGAATTTGGGTCGAAGTTTTCAACATGTGGGCTTCTGGTAGACACAGAGCAAGCATAGCATTATCGCTCAGTGTCCATCCTTGCCTGGCAGCACTTGTTCCCTGTGAAACTTCACCCACGCTGACTGTCCTGTCCCCTGGAATGAGCAGTCCCTTGCCTGCCATCCATCTTTTCCTCTTCTCTTTTTGCACTGAATGAGGGCTTTGCAGGCTGAAGGGATCTGAAGCAAAGACGTGAATCAGGCGGGGAAGGCATCACTTACCCAGGTGACAAATAGGAAAGCCGCAGTGGGGCCGAGGCAGGCTGCAGGCCCCTGAAGGTTATCCTGTGAGCCACTGTGGAAGAAAAAATCAAGCTCCAGCTTTGGGGGCAGCCGCAGGGTCTTGAGTATCACAAAGTTTAAAAGTAATGTTCCTGAATGAGTCCATTTTCTGTTACTATAATGACATATCAGAGGCTGGGTGACTTTCAAAGGAAAAGAGATTTATTTAGTTCACAGTTCTGGAGGTTTGAGAGCCCACAGTGACAATGCCCTTCTTGCTGGCAGAATCTTGAGGCAGCACCAGACACCACATGACAGGGGACAGGAAGCACACATCCTTGCATCTTCTTGTCTCTCTCTCTTCTCATAAAGTGCCAGGATTAGATCATGAAACCACTTACTGATGATCTTATCCAATCTCCTAATCACCTCCAAACTCCCTGGTTGAATTAAACTTCCCTCTACTTAACACGTCATGGTGGGGATTAAATTCCAACACGCCAACCCTCAATGACTTGGATGCACCCACACCATCCAAAGTCTCAGCACTCACTACTCTTGCTGTGTGTTATTTGACTAGGATTTCACCAAAAAAACTGTGATTGGATTGCTGGATATCTATGGTTTTGAAGTCTTCGACAAGAATGGGTGAGTTTTGCATTGTTGTCTTTTGACCTACTTTGTGGTATCAGTCAAAGTTTAAGTCATCTTTAAAAATCCCAATTCCTGTTTAGGAAAAAAAAAAAGCACAGTTTGCTGCCAGCATTCATCTAATTTTCAGTGATTAAGAATTACTGTATTTGTTAAAGAGAAATACCACTACTGAAACCAAATTCTATAAATAGAATGAAACCTTTTGTTTCCAAAGTATATCCATATACTAGAGCAATGTGAAAAGAATAATAAAAGTGGGCTATTTCAAGGGAAACTATGGGTTATGGTTAGGACTGTGATCTGAGAGTTATCCTGGGATAAACCCTGCGGCCCCAAATGCCAACTGTGAGTATTCTCAGGGCAAAAGGGAAATGGGTTAATGTTATTGAAATTGATTTTTCTATCCTTAGAAATTCTCCAGATTTACACAGTTACTAATTCACGGACTGTTCTAGAAGTAGAATAACCACTTAAAAAGTGAACATAAGCCCAGTGCTGTGGCACACACCTGTACTCCCAGTCTGCCGGGAGGCTGAGGCAGGAGGATCCCAAGTTCTAGCCTAACCTGGGCAACTTATCTCGAAATACAAAATAAAAAAGGGCTGCAAATGTATCTTAGTGCAAGAGTCCTGGGTTCAGTCTCCAGTACTAAAAAAAGTTTTTTTGAACATATTTCAACTTCATTCTCCCAATTTATTTGGAAAATTATTTTGCTAATGAGAACTTTGGTTTTCTTCTTTATTGGAAAGTATCCTTTTAAAAAAGTAAGTGAATACAATTTTGAAGAGCTGGCCTATTTGCATACTTTTAGTTATTTCATTCCCTTGCATCTGTAGTTTTGAGCAGTTCTGCATAAATTACTGCAATGAGAAACTCCAGCAGCTACTAATAGAGAGGACTCTGAAAGCGGAGCAGGCAGAGTATGAAGCAGAAGGCATCAAGGTAAATGTTCTGATGTTTGCTCGCTGTTTGATTCCTTAATCTGTCTGAAGATATTTACTTGTTTTATTGGCAATGTTCCTGATCAGCATGAAGGACTATTTTTCACTGCTTTCTGCTTATTTTGATAGAAAGGCTCTTTTTTCTTTTTTTTTCTCTCTTTTTTCAGCATCAGGGATTGAACTCACAACCTCATGCCTGCCTGACAGGCGCATAAGCCACTGAGCCAAACTCCCGGCCCTGGCTTTTTGAGGGAGGGTCGCACCGTGTAGCTCAGGCTGGCCTTGCGCTCACATTGTAGCCCAAGCTGGCCTCGAACTAACAATGCTCCTCCTACCTCAGCCTCCAGAGTGCTGGGATTAAAGGCGTGCGCCACCACGCCCGGCTTCTTTTTTAAAGTTGGATATAAAGATCAGATTTTGAAAACTTATTTAGAAAATCATTTTGAAAGCCTTGTCCTTCATGCTCATTTAACCTCTTCTCAGAGAATTCTTTCTTTGTCATTTTAGTGGGAGCCAATTCAGTACTTCAACAACAAGATCATCTGCGACTTGGTAGAAGAGAGACACAAGGGAATTATATCCATTCTGGTGAGAAGCAAATGTTGACTGACAGCCCAGATGTTCACAAAATGGGAAAGAATTTTTCCAGGCTTCAGAAGGACTGACTAGGACCTAGGAGGGTGTTGAAGTGCGCAAGTTGAGCTTTCTTGCTGAACTCTTGCTTGAAACTCTAGGTGGAGCTTTTTCCTCTCCTGAGGATTCCTAAGCCTAAATTATAATCCATAGGGCAGCAAGGACAGGCATCTGAAGCAAAAGTGTGCATGTCTGTCTTCCATTCCATAGATCTGGGGACCCAACTTAGGCAACTGTTGGGAGGCTGCTGTGTTTGAATATGGTTTGCGCCCTTAAGGCTTCTCATGCAGGGAATTTGGGGGTCGGTGTGGCGATGCTGGCAAGTGGAGAAACCTTTAAGAGGTAGGACGTAGTGGGAAATGATGATATCATTGTGGTGCTGTCTTCAAAAGGAATGGATGTAGTTCTTGTAGGATCCTGGTTAGTTCCATTCTCCTGTGAAGGTTGTTACAAAAAAGCAAGGCTCGCTGGGCATGGTGGTGCATGCCAGTAATCCCAGCACTGTGGGACACTGAGGCAGGAGGGTTGCAAATTCTATCCCAGACTCAGCAACTTAGTGAATTAGTTGGAGAACCTGTCCCAAATAAAAAATAATAAAGGGGTGTAAGTCAGTGTGAAGAGCCTAAGTTCAATTCCCAGAACCAAAATAACAATAATAATGTTAAATAATAATAATAGCAAGCCTGGCCCCTACCCAGCCTTTCTCTAGCTTCCTATGCCATTGGGATACCATCCGCTATGGGGCCTCCCCAGAGCTGAGCAGTAGCAGGCACCATGCCCTTGGACCTGCAGAACTGGGAGCTAACTAAACCTCGTCTTTATGAAGTTCTCAGCCTCAGGCATTTTGTTACAATAGCAGAGAGTGAAGGAATACAATGGCCATTGGAGAGGGGCTGCTCCCATGCTTAGTACAACCAGGAAGCTAACACACATAAAAGGAGGCTTTGCAAAAATGTCAGTTGAATTGGAGTTGAAGCTCCTTGGAATGGACTTGTGATTGTGTTTTGAACTATTACAATTTATGAGAATATCAGTATCCTTGAATTTACAATTGATCAAATTCAGCATCGGTTTTTAAAATATATCCTAAAGGCAAACAAGAAAGCATTACCTTGCTTGTCTTTTAGGGTCATTGGCACCACTGTTTACCTCCCTATTGGTGAAAATAATTGGTCCCTTTTCCCTCTTGACCTCATGTCCCTAACACAGCCACCAATTACCCTGAGAACCCAGCACACTAAAGCATAGCAAGGACATGAATGGGTGGTAACTATTGTTGCAGCAAATGGGAACATCACCTGTGTAACATTAGCCAGGGGTCTTAATTTCTCTGTGCTCCGATTTCATCTTTGAATGGGTACAGGGATAACAATACTCGGCTCAGAGAGGAGCTGTAGGGCTAAGGGGTGATCATACACTCAGAATGCTTGGAACTATGCCTGGTTTGTGGCACATGTTCAACCTCTATTCATCTCACAAATGCTTATGTTGGGCTTATTTTGTACCAGGATTGTGCCTTGTGCTTTGGGGCTCAGCAGTGAGGAAGACAGACATGAACTCCTGCCCTTAGGAAGCTTTAAATTTCTTACTTTGAGAGCCAAACAGCAAGCAGCCTACAGGGAAAAATGTATCAATTGTGCTATGGAGAAAAAAATGGAAAAGGAAGATTCTTCCAGCAGGGAGTGGGAACGGGGCTCTATTTTAGGAAAGATTGGAGGGGCTCACTGAGAAGGTGGCATTTGAGCAAAGACCTGGAAGTGGTGAGGGCAGCATGTGGACATCTGGAGAGAGGACACATTCCAGGAAGCACCAACTGACATAAGCTGGCCCGCATGGATTGCTACCCTTGGCTTTCAAAATATGTTAGTAATAAACGCCTGCTGCTTTTGGTTTCCATATGGAAATGCACTTCCTATAAGTTGTCTCATCAACCTGTAACCCAGATTTTTGTTAATTTAATAAAAGCTAGAGGGTTGATTCATTTATAATTCTTGAATATGATCAGTTAAATGGTATCATTGGGGAACAGATGTAAGAAATAGGCAGAGTTTGCTAAATATAAAAGGTCAGTCTCTACAGGTTTCATAGGCTGCTTTCCAGGAGGACTTTGGTCCTAATGCAAGAGGTCTACATGCATGTGGTTCTTGTTGGTTGGTAATGACTGGTTAAGAGAAAGCAAGGTTGAATGATTAAGTACAGTAGCCATGGTAACTGGGGGAATCCTTGGGAAAGCTTTGAAAATACGTATGAGTCAGAGATCTGGGAGAGTTGACTGTTCATGGAGTTTCCTTTCCCTATGGTGCCCTGCACAGATCTAGGAAGCTGAGCATGTGTGGTAAGGAGTCCCTTCCTCTGCGACAGCTCTCCTGAACTCATGGGAGATGCCAGTATTTTAGTCCAGAACCTTCTGCCATTGCTGGAGAATTTGGATTTGATGGAGAGGGATGCTGTGGAGCAAGGTGTCTCTTTTTTCTTTTGAAGGATGAAGAGTGTATTCGCCCTGGTCCTGCTACAGACTTGAGTTTCCTGGAGAGATTAGAAGAGAAAGTGGGCAAGCATGCACACTTCCAGACGTAAGTGCTTCAATTGACAGGCTGCTGAGAGAGGGTTTGTGTGCTCTTTGATTTGTGCCTCAAGAGTACAGCTGTTTCTTCATACATAAAAATATCATGATGATACACTCACCCATGCTGTAGCAGAAAATGCCCCACCTCCCAATCAGTATACTTCAGTTTATTAGTTGCCCAGGTAATAGTTCCTGTTTCAGTTCCAGTTGCTCCTGTCTCTTAGAAACAGCTGGTCCCTGTGATGCATAGTTAGTCACTATGATGCACATTGTGTAAACCAATCCCAATTTGATGAGCCATTCTGCCTCTGTACTTCCTGTTTGCTTATCTTGTATGAGCCCTAGACCACCAGAGATCAGGGCCTGATATTCTGGGAATGACCTCAAGCAGTGCCCATTGATATAAATAAATCTGCCTCCAAATCCTGGGTGTCATTTCAGTGTTTCTTTTTGCTGTTGCACCTGGTGCGTCAACTGAGAAGACCAACTGTGTTAACCTCTTTGGTCACCAGTTGTGGCCCTCACAGACAGAGCAAGGACCTCTCAAGGTCCCAAAGGACAGGTGCACCCTCAAGATTTCTCAAGTCCCCTTGGAGGTCTATAGAATGATTCCTGCATCCCTGCTCAAGCAGCTAACACTGGACCTCAAAGGGAGGAGGATGCAATCTCTGTCTGTCTGTCTGCCTATTTGATTCTGGAAAGAACCCACCCTCTGGGCACCCCAGCTAGTCACTCTGTCAGTACTGCTCAATTTGAGCAGAAGGGCTTGATCAATTCTTGTTAGTTAAGGCCACCCTTGAATGAAGGAAGCCTGGAATGTTTAACCACTGAGTGCCTGCTGAATGACTGTGAGTGAGTGGCCTGAACAGCATAATCAATAGGCTGTTCCATCTGTGCACCAAGACTAGGAAGCACTGGTCACAGTGGCTGATTGGGCCCTCACCTGTGGTTCTGTGGTAATGGACATATGGCATAACAGAGGCCTCAAACCCTCCTTAGCTAAGTCTCACCTAAGTCCCCAAGGGAAATGGCCAGGTGAGCATGTGAATGCTCTCTTTTTCTCTTTCTCTCTCCCTCTCTCTCTCCCTCTCTCTCTCTCTCTCTCTCTCTCTCTCTCTCTCTCTCTCTCTCTCTCTCTGAGGGCTACTCACCCTTTGTCTGTTGCACCATCTTTCAAGGGTACACAACTTACACAGTAGAGAGATAGAATGGAAACTAATTATTTAAAACCCACCATCCCTGATTGCAGGAAAAGTGACTTTTACAGAATTAAAAATGAAACCAAACCACTCCCTGCATCTCAAAGGGAAAAAAAAAGACCCATTCTTCCTGAGTTGAACTGATTCCGACTAGCCATTGCCTGCATTTGGCCATGAAGTCCCTCCAGAGCCTTCTGCTTACATGTATACCCTGGTCAGATGGCATCAGCTGATGCCCACCTAAGATGATTGTCAACAATTCCTTCTGAGTTCCACATTTTGACTGAGGAAAAGTTGAACTGTCAGCCCTGAAAAATGAGTTGCACCCTGTCAGGCATGAATGGATAGGACAGACTGAACCCTATCTAATTGAGCCCCCAAGAGCAAAAGTCAAGGGCAAACCTGTGACTTTCCTGGTAGATGATGGAACAGAACTCTGTGCCTTCAAATGTTCACTCTGCCAAAAAGTTACAATCACCAGGGCAACTGAGATGCCTGCCTCTCACCCCTTCTTCTAGGCACAAACTTACAACCCGGGAGGACATCTCCTTCACATCAAGCTAGTCAGCCCCTCTCTCATTTAACCTGCATTTTCAACTTTGACCATTCCTTGAGAGAAATATGGTGCTTGCATCAACTTGAGTCACATAACCACAATCCTGAAGTTCTAAAGACTCTCCTCCTATAGTTATAAACTAAAGACTCACCTCTGGGTCTGGTTATCAATCATGCCACCTCGCCATGACCCCCATTGCTATCAGATGTCACAGGAAACACAAACAGGCATCCAGTCACATATCAGCCTGATAAAATGTTAGTTACCTTGGGCAAGACCAACATGCCACCAACAATACAACCATCACCTTACATTCTGTGGTTCCCAACCCATGCACCCTTTTTGGACTGTTACTCAATTGCCACAAGAATTTGGGAACTCTCCCATTATTTTCTGGAAGTCTATGACAACAGATTTGGCCTCTCTGAGACAGCCTGTTTCTCTGTGCCTTCCATATCAATGATTCTGTCACTGTAAACTCCATCCTGGGGTAACCCACACCTACATCTAACAGTATCCCATGCCACAGCAGGCACAACTAGAAATTCAACCACACATTCAGAGGTCTCAAACTGCAAAATGTTTAGAGACTGTCAAACTGCTTAAATATACCTCTTCTCCCTATAAAGCCAGTTCAACATCTCTGACCTGCCAGTGCCACCTAGATTGCCCTCTGTATGCATTGCCTCAGTATTCTGCTACCCACATCCTGCTGGTACACCTGCCTGACCTAAAGAATGTCTTCATATACCTTTGGTTAGCTCATGTCAGCCAGCACCTGTATGCAAAGACCCAGTTCTGGACTCAAAAGCCAACTGACCTGAACTCAACCTCGCAGAGATTCAAAAAGTTGTTTTCTCTTCACCACACTTCTGACACCCAACCTGCCAGCTGGAAAGGCACAGAATCTCTGCTACAATGTCTGGCAGAAACTGGTTACAAGAAAGAAACTCCACAAATTTCTTTTTTTTTTTAAATTTAAGCGAAGAAAAAAAAAGACATATAAAACAAAGACAACAAGCAAAAGAGACAAACAAACGACTAGAGTAAATACACAACAGTAGCATTGCAGGTTTACAAAACTGGATGATAGAAACTTGACAATGGTTGCAATATTGCGTATTGTTATCTTTAAAATGGTTACTTACATTAACAGATATAGACATGCAAAATTGATCTAATCATATGAGTATTAATTGTTCTTTCTCAATAAAGAATACATTCAGCAGAGTGTTCTTTTTAGTTATCTTACATATACATATATATAGGTTTATATCTTTTCATCTTCCCTTTTCTCTTTCCGCCTTTTCCCTTCCCAATTACTTTTACTCTTCGAGCTGTTTTTTACCCTTACATAGTATTTATTACAGATTTTGGATCATATATACTTTTCTGTTTCTTACACTAGGGAGACAATACGGTATTTACACATGTGGGTTTGATTTATCTCACTTATGAGTATGGTCTCAAGTCGTGACCATTTACTTACAAAAGTCTCAATGAAATCTTTCTTAGTAGCTGAGTAGTACTCCATTGTATAAAAATACCACATCATTTTATCCATTCTTTGGTTGATGGGCACTTGGGTTGTTTCCAAAATCTGGCTATTACAAATTGGGTTGCTGTAAACATGGGTGCACAGATATCACTGTGGTATGATGCTTTCAATTCTTCTGGGAAAATGCCCAGAAGAGGGGTAGCTGGGTTGAATGGGATCTCTAATCCTAGCTTCTTGAGAAATCTCCACACCGACTTCCACAGTGGCTGGACCAGTCTACACTCCCACCAACAGTGGAGAAGAGTTCCTTTTTCCCCACAGCCCCTCCAGCATTTGTTGTTGCTTGATTTTTTAATTTTGGCCATTCTTTCTGGAGTGAGATGGAATCTCAGTGTTGTTTTAATTTGCATTTCCCGAATAATGACCATTGATGTTGAACATTTTTTCATATATTCATTTGCCATTTGTATTTCTTTCTCTGAGAAGTGTGTATTCATCTCAGATGCCCATTTTTGGATTGGGTCCTTGAATTTTAGGGGCCTGGTTTCTTTTAATTCTTTATACATTTTAGATAGAAGTCCTTTGTCTGATGGACAATTGGCTAAAATATATTCCCAGTTCATGGGTTTTCTTTTCACTCTGTTGGAGATTTCCTTTGACAAGCAAAAACTTTTTAGTAGGATGAGACCCCAGGTGTTGATTCTGGGGAGTATTTCCCATTCAATCTGATTTTTGTTCGTGAACTCTCTGCCTACTCCTATGTCATTGAGATTTTTACCTACTCTGTCTTCTAGTGAGTTTAGTGTCTCTTTTTATATTCAGATCTTTGATCCATTTTGACTTTATTTTAGTGCATGGTGATAGGCATGGATCTAGTTTTAGATTATGGCATATAGAAAGCCACTTTTTCCAGCACCATTTGTTAAAGAGGCTGTCTTTCTTCCAATGTACCTGTTTGGCCCCTTTGTCAAAGATGAGGTGGCTGAGTGTGTTTGTAGTTGTGGCTGTATCTTCTAATGTATTCCATTGATCTTCAGGTCTGTTTTGATTCCAGTACCATGCTGATTTTATCACAGTAGCTT
This sequence comes from Dasyprocta punctata, assembly GCA_004363535.1. Lineage (NCBI taxonomy): Eukaryota > Metazoa > Chordata > Mammalia > Rodentia > Dasyproctidae > Dasyprocta > Dasyprocta punctata. The sequence goes on from RJWM01020012.1 coordinate 35,503, forward strand.
TGTAGTATAGTTTCAAGTCGCGGATTGTGATGCCTCCTGCCTTCCCTTTGTTGCCCAGAACTGCCTTTGCTATTCTAGGTCTTTTCTGGTTCCAGATGAATTTCAGGAATGCTGTCTCTAGCTCTGTGTGGTAGGCAAGTGGTATTTTGATTGGGATTGCATTAAATCTGTATAATAATTTTGGGAGAAAGGTCATTTTCACGATGTTTGTTCTTCCTATCCATGAACAGGGAATATCTTTCCATTTTCTGAAATCTTCTTCGATTTCCTTCTTCAGAGTAATGTAATTTTCACTGTATAGATCTTTTACTTCCTTTGTTAGATTGATTCATAAGTATTTCATTTTTTGGGGTGTTATAGTGAAGGGTGTGGTTTCCCTTATTTCTCTCTCAGTGAGTGTGTTGTTTGTGTACAGGAATGCTATTGATTTTTGAGTGTTCACCTTGTATCCAGCTACATTACTAAATTTGCTTATTACTTCTAGAAGTCTTCTAATGGATTTTTGGGAGTCTTCTATGTAGAGTATCATATCGTCTGCAAATAATGATAATTTCACTTCTTCCTTTCTTATCCTAATTCCCTTTATTTCTTTCTCTTGTCTAATTGTTCTGGCTAATATTTCCAGAACTATATTGAATAGGAGTGGTGATAATGAACATCCTTGTCTTGTTCCTGATTTTAGGTTGAAAGTTTTCAGTTTTTCCCCATTTAGTAAGATGTTGGCTGTTGGTTTATGATATATGGCTTTTATTAGGTTGAGGTAGAGACCATCTATTCCGATTTTCTGTAGGGTTTTGATCATGAATGGGTGTTGGATTTTGTTCAAAGCTTTTTCTACATCTATTGAGATGATCATGTGGTTCTTGTCCTTGGCCCTGTTGATATGGTGTATTACATGTATTGATTTCCATATGTTGAACCATTCCTGCATTCCTGGGATGAATCCCACTTGATTGTGGTGTATAATCTTTCTGATCACTTGCTGTTTTCTGTTTGCCAGTATTTTATTGAGGATTTTTGCGTCTATGTTCATGAGGGAGATTGGCCTGTAATTTTCTTTTTTGGTTGGGTCTTTCTCTGGTTTTGGTATTAGGGTAATACTTGTTTCCAGGAATGAGTTAGGGAGACTTGCTTCCCTTTCGATTTCATTGAAGAGTTTGAGAAGTGTTGGCATTAAGTCTTCCCTAAATTTCTTATAGAATTCAGCAGTGAATCCATCAGGGCCCGGGCTTTTCTTTGTTGGTAGGGTCTTAATTACATTTTCAATTTCATTAGCTGAAATTGGGTTATTCAGCAGCTTTACGTCTTCTTGGTTCAGCTTTGGTAATTCATAGGTTTCTAGGAATCTGTCCATTTCTTCTGTGTTATCGAATCTACGTGAGTAAAGGTTTTCAAAGTAGGTGTTGATGATCTTCTGTATTTCCACCGGCTCTGTAGTGATTTCAGCCTTTTCATTTCTTATTGCATGGATCTGAGTTTTTTCTTTCCTCTTCTTGTTAAGGTTGGCTAGGGGTTTATCAATTGTATTTACTCTTTCAAAGAACCAACTCTTCGATTCATTAATTCTTTGTATTGTTTTCTTAGTTTCAATTGCATTAATTTCTGCTCTAATCTTAATAATTTCCTCCATTCTTTGGGCTTTGGACTTGACTTGCTCTTCTTTTTCTAGAAGTTTGAGGTGCAACATTAGGTTGTTTATGTGTGTTCTTTCCATTTTTCTGATATGAGAGTTTAGTGCTATAAATTTCCCTCTGAGGACTGCTTTCATTGTGTCCCACAGGTTCCAGTAATTTGTATTTGCATTTTCATTCAATTGTAGATATTGTTTAATTTCTTCTTTAACTTCTTCTGTGACCCATTGGTTATTTAGGAAGGTGTTATTTAATTTCCATGTGTTTATGTGGTTATTGTAGGTTTTTTTGTGATTCATTTCTAATTTTACTGCGCTCTGGTCAGATAATATGCATGGGATTATTTCAGTTCGTTTGCATTTACTTAAGCTTGTTTTGTGGACCAGTATATGATCTATTTTAGAGAATGACCCATGTCCAGCTGAGAAGAATGTGTATTCTGATGTTGATGGGTGGAATACTCGGTACACATCTACTAGGTTCATTTGTTCACAAGTTTGATTCAGTTCTGTTATTTCTTTGCTGATTTTTTGTTTGGTTGATCTATCTCTTTGCGACAATGGGGTGTTAAGGTCCCCTGTTATAACTGTATTATTGTTTATTTGGTTTTCCATGTCTATTAAGAAGTGTCTTACATAGTTGGGTGCTCCCACATTTGGTGCATATATATTTATGATTGTAATCTCTTCCTCTTGAAGTTTTCCCCTAACAAGTATGTAGTGACCTTCTTTATCTCTTTTGATCATTCTCGGTTTGAAGTTTGCATTGTCTGCAAACATAATAGCTACCCCTGCTTTTTTCTGGGTTCCTGTTGCATGGAGTATTGTTTTCCAGCCTTTGATTTTTAGTCTG
>RJWM01020013.1:0-37915 GCA_004363535.1 Dasyprocta punctata
AAGAGAATCTTAAAAACTGTTAGAGAAAAGAAACAAATCACCTATAAAGGAAAGCCCATCAGAATCACAGCTGACTTCTCAGAACGAACCCTCAAGTGAAGGACAGCTTAGAGTGAAGTATTTCAAGTTCTAAAGAAAATCAACCTTCATCCCAGACTGACATACCCCACAAAAATAGCTTTCAAAATTGAAGGAGAAGCCGGGCATGGTGGCGCACGCCTTTAATCCCAGCACTCTGGAGGCTGAGGTAGGAGGAGCGTTGTCAAGGTCAGCTTGGGCTACAACGCGAGTGCAAGGCTGGCCTGAGCTACGCAGTGCGACCCTGCCTCAAAAAACCAGGGCCGGGAGTTTGGCTCAGTGGCTTAAGCACCTGCCCTAGCAAGTGCGAGGTTGTGAGTTTGATCCCTGGTGCCGCAAAAAAAAAAAAAAAAAAAAAAAAAAAAAAAAAGAAAAAAAAGAAAAAAGAAAATGGAGATAGAAAGAACGAATACAGTGAAAATGGCCACATTTCCAAAACTGTTATACAGATTCAATGCAATCCCAATCAAAATTCCAATAGCATATCTCACACAATTAGAGAAAACGATCCTAAAACCCATCTGAAATCAGAAAAGACCTAGAATAGGAAAAGCAATTCTAGGCAACAAAGACAAGACAGGGGCCATCACAATCACTGACTTGAAATTATACTATAAAGCTACTATGATTAAAAAAAAAAAAGCAGTATGATACTGGCCAAAACAAAACAAAAACGATCCTGAAGATCAATGGAACACATTGGAAGATGCAGAAACAACTCCAGACATACTATGCCACCTTATCTTTTTTCCCAAATTCATCTTACTCATGGATAAAAAGAAAGAAAAAAAGAAAAAAAAACTACAACCAAATTTTAAAGCATGTCAATCAGAGTAACAATTGTACACACACTGTGCATTGTCATCCCCGAATCACTCACCCAGAGCACATCTGCCTCCAATTGTCCTAACAATACCAGTACAAATCTTTCTCTTCAGCAAACTCAGAGCAATCAGTAATATAACTATCTTAACTATTTTGATATATACATATACATATATTTTTTTCTTTCAGCTTCTCACACTGATGAAATGATATGTTTACACCTGTGTGTATTTATTTCACTAATGGGTATGTTCTCAAGATGCATTCATTTACATATAAGTCTCCAGTTTATCATTCTTTATGGCTGAGTAGTACTCCACAGTATAAAAATACCGTATCTTTTTATCCATACCTCAGTCGATGGGCATTTAGGTTATTTCCAACTGTGCTGCTATAAAAATGGTTGCACATATATCACTGTGGTATGATATTTTTAATTCTTTTGGGAAGATAACCAGAAGTAGAATAGCTGGATTGAATGGGGCCTCCAATCTCACTTTTTTGAGGAGTCCCCACACTGATTTCCACAGTGGTTGCACCAGTCCCACCAACAGTGGAGAAGGGTTCATTTTTCCCCACAGCCCCTCCAGTACTTGTTATTGGTTGGTTTTTTATACTAGCCATTCTTTCCAGGATGAGGTGGAATCTCAGTGTTACTTTAATTTGCATCTCTCAAATGACCAGTGATTTTGAACATTTTTTCATGTATTTATTTGCTGTTTGTGTTTCTTCATCTGAGAAGTGTGTATTCATCTCAGATGCCCATTTCTGGATGGGGTCTTTAGATTTGGGAGGATTGGGTTTTTTTGAGTTCTTCATATGTTACTGATAGCAATCCTTTGTCTGAGGAACAGCTGGCAAACATTTTCTCCCTGGTTGTGGGTTGTCTCTTCACTCTATTGGTGGTTTCTCTGCCTGTGCAAAAGCTTTTCAGTAGGGTGAGATCCCATTTGTTGATTTTTTGTGATGGTTCCTGTGTAAGCTGGGTTTTGTTCATAAAGCCCTTGCCTACACCAATGTCTTCAAGACTTTTACCTACTCTATCTTCCAGCAGATTTAATGCTTCTGTTTTAATGTTAAGATCTTTGATCCATTCTGATTTTAGCTTAGTACATGGTGAAAAATATGGGTTCAGCTTTAACCTTGGGCATATGCAGAGCCAGTTTTTCTAGCACTATTTATTAAAAAAGCTATCTTTTTTCCAGTGAATGTGTTTGGCACCTTTGTCAAAGATAAGGTAGCTTAGTGTGTCTGCAGTTGTTTCTGTACCTTGTAATCTATTCCATTGATCGTCGGGTTAGATTTTTTGCCAGTACCACACTGTTTTTATCACAGTAGCTTCATAGTATAATTTCAAGTCAGGAATTGTGATGCCCCCCGTCTTGTCTTTGTTGCCTAGGATTGCCTTTGCTATTCTAGGTCTCTTCTGGTTCCAGATGAATTTTAGGATTGTTTTCTCTAATTCTGTGAGATATGCTATTTGAATTTTGATTGAAGCCACCTTATCTTTGACAAAGGTTCCAAGCACATTCGCTGGAAGAAAGGAAGCCTCTTCAATAAATGCTGTTGGAAAAAAAACTGCTAAGGAAAAAAAACTGCTCAGAAAAAAAACTGCTCAGAAAAAAAAAAAATGCTTCTCAGAAAAAAAAAAAAAAAAAAAAAAAAAAAAAAAAAAAAAAAAAAAAAAAAAAAAAAAAAAAAAAAAAAAAAAAACGGCACTGGAAAACTAGCCCTGCACATGCCAAAGATTAAAATTGGACCCATATATTTTACCATATACCAAGCTAATGTCAGAAAGGATCAAAGATCTAAATATTAAAACAGAAACAAAAAATCTGTTGGAAGACAGTAGGTAAAACTCTTAAAGACACTGGTACAGGCAAAGACTTTATGAATAAATGAACTATCACAAAGAATCAATAACTGGGATCTCATCTTGTTAAGAAGCTTTTACACAGCAAGAGAAACCACCAAGTGAAGAGACAACGCACAAGGTGGAAAAAAATGTTTTCTAGCTCTTCCTCCAACATAGGATTACTATTGAGAACATATAAGGAGCTCAAAAAAATGAGACCTCCGAAATTTAAAGACTTAATCCAAAAATGGTTATCTGAGATGAATACGTATTTCTTTTCTTTTTTTTTTTTTTTTTTGTGGCACTGGGGATCGAACTCGCAGCCTCGCGCCTGCCAGACAGGTGCTTAAGTCACTGACCAAACTCCCGGCCCTAGTTTTTTTGAGGCAGGGTCGCACTGTGTAGCTCAGGCTGGCCTTGCGCTTGCGTTGTAGCCCAAGTTGGCCTCGGACTCACAACACTCCTCCTACCTCAGCCTCCCGCGTGCTGGGATTAAAGGCGTGAGCCACCACGCCCGGCTGAATATGTATTTCTCAGATGAAGAAATACAAACAGCAAATAAATATGTGAAACAATGTTCAAAATTACTGGTCATTCAAGAGGTGCAAATTAAAACTACATTTTTTTCCTCTTTTTTTTTGTTTGTGGCACCAGGGATCAAACTCACAACCTCACATCTGCCAGACAGGTGCTTAAACCACTGAGCCAAACTCCCAGTCCCAGTTTTCTGAGGCACAGTCGTACTATGTAGCTCAGGCCGGTCTTGCGCTCACATTGTAGCTCAAACTGGCCTCACATTCACAATGCTCCTCCTACCCTCAGCCTCCCGACTGCTGGGATTGAAGGAGTGTGCCACCACGCCTGGTTTAAAACCACATTGAGATTCCACCTCATTCAGGAAAGAATGGCTATTATCAAGAAATAAACCAATAACCAGGCATGGTGGTATGCACCTATAATGCCAGCACTCCAAGGCCAAGGCTGGAGGATTCTTTTGTGTTTGAAATCAGCCTGGGCTACAAAGTGAGCTCAAGGCCAGCCTGAACACCATAGTGAGACCCTGTCTGAAACAGACAAAAAAAAGCAAAAAAGAAAAGAAAAAGGGAAAAGGAAATAAAATAAAGAAATCAACCAATATAAAATGCTGGAGGGACTGTGAGGAAAAAGGAAACCTTCTCCACTGTTAGTGGTAGTGTAGACTAGTGCAACCACTGTGGAAATCAGTGTGGAGATTCCTCAAAAAAGTAGGACTAGCAGTCCCATTTGACCCAGCTATTCCCCTTTGGGGTATCTTCCCAGGGGAGTCAAAAACATCGTTCCATAGGAATATATGTGTACCCGTGTTTATAGCAGCACAGTCTGTAATAGTTAGATCTCAGAAATAACCTAAATGCCCATCAAGCGAATAATGGATAAAAAAGATGTGGTTTTAGCCAGGCATGGTGGCACACACCTGTAATCCCAGCACGCAGGAGGCTGAGGCAAGAAGATCATTTCCAGTTCAAGACCAGCCTGGGCTACACAGTGAGCTCAAGTCCAACCTGAACTGCACAGAGAGACCCTGTCTCAAAAAGAGAAAGACAAAAAAAGAAGAGTACTAGTCAGTCACAAAGAATAAACAGGAGACTTTTATAGGTAAATAGATACAACTTGAGACTGTACTCATCAGTGAAATAAACCACACGCATTGTAAGCATCATATTGTCTCCCTAGTGTGAGAAGCTGAAAGAGTAAATAAGATCCAAAATGTACAACAGATATCGTAAAACAGGAACAGGCTCCAAAAGGAAAAAGAAACTGGCATGGGAGAATGGAGAAAAGAAGAAAGGGAAAAGCAAAACAAACAAACAAAAACAAATATATATATATTATATAATTATTATTAATTTCTGTTAGTTCATCAAAAAAAAAGTTTGTGTTACTATTGTTTGGAAAATTAAATGCCTGTATCTCGTACTCTGAGTAACTAATTCAAAGACAGCAAAGATAGCGATATGCAATGTATTAACCACTGTTATCCTCTTATTATCTTGTCTTAAAATTTTTTACTATTTAAAATTTTTAAAAAAGCCAGGCGTGGTGGCACATGACTTTAATCCCAGCACTCGGGAGGCTGAGGCAGGAGGACCATTGTGAGTTCAAGACTAGCCTGGGCTACAAAGTGAGTGCAAGGCCAGCCTGAACTGCATAGTGAGACCCTGTCTCAAAAAAATAGGGCTGACGGCCAGGGATTTAGTTCAGCGGCTTAAGCACTTGCCTAGTAAGCGCGAGGTCGTGAGTTCAATCCCTGGTACCAAAAAATAAAATAAAATAAAATAAAATAGGGTCAGGAATTTAGCTCAGAGGCATAAGCACCTACCTGGCAGGTATGAGGTTGTGAGTCTGATCCCGGGTACCAAAAATAAATAAATAAAATAAAAATTTTAAAGCGTAGGACATAGATCAGTGTGAAGGCTACGGATTCAATTTCCATTGCAAAAAGGAGGAAGAGGAAGATGGGGAGGAGGGGCCTGGGATCCAGCTCAGTGCTGCTGCACTTGCCTAGTATGCTCAGGCTCTGCATTTGAGCCCAGCACCACCCCATAAAGGAAGTTTGATTTGGATCTGAAAAGAATGTAGTCAGGCTCATCTTCCTTATGGGCTGGGCATTTAGCTCAGCAGTGTAAGCGCCTGCCTGGCAAGTGCAAAGTCGTGAATTTGATCCCTGGTACCAAAAAAAAAAAAAAAAATCTTTCCCCTTCTATTTTATTTTTATTTATTTATTTATTTATTTTTTTTTTTTGCGGCACCGGGGATTGAACTCACAACCTCGCGCCTACCAGGGCAGGCGCTTAAGGCACTGAGCCAAACTCCCAGCCCTCCGCTTCTATTTTAATAAAGTAATTTCTGTGCTATTTATTTTTTAGAACCACTTTCTTTGCAACTATTGAAATAGATTACTTAATTAGCATAGCTTAGGGCAGTTCCCTCTCCCCAACTATCTTTAAAAATGTGTCACTTTGTAACAAGAATTTTGGGAGTAACTGTCTGCTGAAGTGGTAGAAGTCTAGAGGTCTTAAATATTCAGCTGGCTAATACAGTTGGTTATAATAAACGCGACCATCCCTCACACCCAGAGGTAGAGGGGCCAGGAGTCTGCAGATGTTCACGTCCCTTGTATAAAACAGAGCAGTATTTACTCAGAACCTACAGGCATCCTCCCAAAGACTTGATTCGATTTGATTTGATTTCTTGTATTTTTGAGACAGGGTCTCCCTATGCAGTTTAGGCTAGTCTTGAGCTCACTTTGTAGCCCGTGCTGATTTCGAACCCACAACGATCCTCCTGCCTCAGCCTCCCAAGTACTGGGATTACATGCATGCACCACCACACCTGGTTCCAAAGACTTTACCTTGTGTCTTGGTTACTTTTCACTCGTTGCTGGGACAAAGCACCTGACACCCAAAATTAGGGAAGGAAAGGTTTATTTAGCTTACAGTTTTTGGAGATTTCAGTCCATAATCAGCTGGCTCCAAGGCAGGGTGGCATGGCACAGGGGCAACGCTTCAAGGCAGCAGCCGAGCAAAAGCAGCCAGAGTAAAAGGGGCCAGAGTAAAAGGCGGCTAGAGCAAGCCTCTTTTTCTCCCTTATACTGTACACAGGACAACCCCCCCTCCAGGGTGGGTGTAGCTTCACAAATCTCCTTGCCTTCCTTTGCAAGGGATGAGGATATTTACAAAGTAAGACCCCTGGCTCCCTGTTGAGTAGCTCAGTTAAACTTTTGACCTTCTCAAATAGACACAATGAACAGGTAATTATTTGTGCTCTACACCCCAGGATGTGGAGCTGCTGAGTTACTTAATTAAGCTTCTAGACTTCTCAAGTTGACACAGTGTATAAACCATAACTGGGGTTCAGTTTTCTGCAGGTGAGATGACAGCAGAGGCAGGCGTGGGTGCCACAGTGCTGAGGCTGGACAGAGGAAGGTGCACTGGCATCTCTGAGACTCAGCCCTCCCAACTGTCCTGATGGATGTCACAGCCATCCTCCACCACAGCAGTTTCAGGGCAGACTCTTAAATTTACTGTGTAAGAGACAGTCATACCTGTCCTCCCTGCCACCCCATTCCCTTTGACATAGGGGAACAAAACTCCCAACCTACTATATGTCTGGTACAAGTTCGTGTTCTCTAAAATCGAAGAATGCATTTTAGGAACAATGGAGGGTAAGAGCAGAAATACTTACTGAGAGAAAGAAAGCTTCTGTCAGAAAGAGACAGAAGAGGTCCCCCAAATGGGTTGCCAAAGACTGTCTTTTCTAATGACTTTTATAGAGTAAACCATGATGGGGAAAACTGGGAACTCGCAAGGCAGACGAGCATGAGGTGGGACAGAACTGTGGTTAACCAGTAAGATTCATTGTTCAGGTAAAATTGACCAAATCGGGGACAAATGGGGAAGTGAGTCACATAGCAAGCGAATACTCTTAGGGAGCAGTGACTCTTTCCATAGGGGGTTGGGATGGTGGCTCCTGGCTTCTCAAGATGATCCCTACCTAATCCCTAAAGTTTATACTTAGGGTGTGGTTGCATTTGTTTTGCCTCCTTTTTGAGATCTGGTCCACAGCAAGAGGTGTCTGTCTCCTCCAAGGTCACAAGACACTTGTGCCGGCTCCTTCAAGGGACTAGCCCTGTCTGACTGCCTAGAATATTTCTAACTAGCTCAGCTGCCTGAGCTCACTGAACTTCCAAAATGCCACAGGATCTTTTTTGTTTTGGTTTGCTTTTTTGAGACAGGATCTCATTATGCAATTCAGGCTGGCCTTGGACTTGCCGTGATCCTCCTGCCTCAGTTTCTCAAGTGCTGGGATTACAGGCATGTACCACTATACCTGGCTACACAGGATTTTATTTTATTTTTTAATTTAAATCCCTAGTCTCAGGGAAACGAACAAGGTTATTTTAAAGAAACACTGGCAAAACAAACTGTGACACATTCATTTGATCTGTATTACAGAGGAGTCATTCAGTGTGGACTGATTGGCATAGTGTTCTGTGCAGCAAAGGAAAATGAACTACAGGGGCACGTAACTGTAGCAATGGATGTTAGAATAATGTTGAACAAAATAAACAAGACATAAAATAGTGCACACTGAGCTCATCTGAATGTCCATGACATCCGGGAACAAGCAAAGCTATTCTATAGTGACAGAGGAAAGCATACTGATCATCCTTTGAGGGTTACTAGTAGCTGGAAGAAGCTGCTAGAAATACACTAAGTCACATTTTAGTTACATGAATGGGTAACATAATGGTTAAATGACTGTGTCAACTTGAGAAGGAGCTGAAATAAATCGGTCAATCAGCTCAGCAAACCCTTTTTTTTTGTTTAGTTTTGGGTTTTTTTGGTGGTACCGGAAATCCAACTCAGAACCTCCCGCTTGCTGGGCAGGTGCTGCATCACTGAGCCATAGCCCTGGCCCAGCTCAGCAATTCTATTTTATTTTACTTTATTTTATTGTTTGGCTTTTTTTTAAGACAGATTCACTATGCAGTTCAGGCTGGTCTTGAATTCATGGACATCCTCCGTCTCAGCTTCCCAAGTGCTAGGATTACCGTACCCAGCTCAGCTCAATAATTCTACGCGCCCTAGGGTGTAGAGGACCCACCCCAGGTTGGTTCAGCACCTGGATGCTATTGAAGGGCAGACCAGCCTCCGCTCTTTGGGGGTGCTTCAGCCTTTGCCTTCAATGTGGATGGTGTCCACTGGTTTCCAGCACAGACTCCTTGGCTTCTCCTTTGGATCGTTCGGCCTTCCATCGCAGACACATCATCCTCCTGATGTGGACTTGTGCAGGACACTGAGGTGAGCTCCAGTGTGCAGACCCCCTCTGCACACGCCCTCATCAGACTCTGTGGCTGACCAGGGTAAGCCGACCTTGTAATTTCTTATACATTTGTATATCTTGTGTTATATCTATTTCTTTAGTAAACTCTGATACAGAAACTAATGGAAAAATCTGTCAAGCTATACACAAGACTAGAGGAAAAAGCCAGACATAGCGGCCTGTAATCCCACCACTCAGGACACTGAGGCAGAATTGAAAATTCAAGTCCAGACCTAGTCTCAAAAGCAAAAACAAACAAAACCTACTTGGAAATCAGGACAAGTAAAATCTACACCACCAATCAATATCCTCTGTGAAATTTATTATCACTGGTTGGCAATTCCTTTATTCCATCAGTGTATTATTCAAACAAGGTGCAAATAAAAAAGAAAGTGTACAGCCAGTGTACAGGCTAATTTTTTTTTTTTGAGACAGTCTCACAGGGCTGGGGATTTAGCTCTGTAGTTCAAGCACTTGCTTGGTAAGCACAAAGTCGTGAGTTCAATCCCCCGTACCGAAAAAAGAAAGAGAGAGAGAGAGAAACAGCCTTGCTATGCAGTTTAAGCAGGCCTTGAACTCACTTTGTAGCCCAGGATGGTCTCAACCTCTCAGTGATCCTGTCTCAGTCTCCTGAGTGCAGGGATTACAGGTGTGAGCCACCACACCCAGTAATGTACAGACTAATTTCATGCTAATCTCAATACCCTAATGCAAAACTCAAGTTACTGAGCTTTTTTTTTTTTAGTACCAGGGATCAAACTCACAACCTCGTGCTTGCCAGGCAGGCACTTATGCCACTGAGCTAAATCCCTGGCCCTATTTTTTTTGAGACAGGGTCCCACTGTGCAGTTCAGGCCAGTCTTGAACTCACTTTGTAGCCCAGGCTGGTCTTGAACTCACAAGGATCCTCTTGCCTCAGTCTCCCAAGTACTGGGATTAAAGGCATGTGCCACCACGCCCAGCTTACTCAACATTTTTTCACACACTAATCCTATAATAGCTTTATATGTATAGGCTTATTTAAATCTCATAACAACTCTATGAGGTAGGTACTGCTACAATCCTCACAGGTGAGAAATAAGCCTGAGTCACTGATGTACTAATTTGCTCTTGGGTTTTCAGCATCTGAGCTGCAATTTGGGCCCAAGCAGTATGATTCAAGAGTGAACTCTCTTTTTTTTTTTTTTTTTTTTTAAGAGTGAACTCTCTTGATCACTACTGTATGTTCTTAACTATTTAAGATAAGAAATGAAAGCTGTGAATCAGCAAGGCAGATAATTTACCTTGGGATATTTGGATAAGGAATAGTACAGTTTTATTGCAATGGACTGCGGTGACCTTTCCAGATCATGCAAAAAGTTTGGCTATAACTTTCTTGCAGCTCTCTCCCAATTATCTTACCTGTTTGCTGTGTGTGGGCTTCTTTCTTCATTTATTCATTCAGGCTACAAATAATAATTGCATGCCTATTATATTAGGCTTCTGGAGTATGTGCAGGAAATGAGAAAATAAATTATAGCCTTTTCCTTGTTATTCATGGGATGCACTGCCCTTGGTTTCTTCCTCCTGTTCATTTCATTCTGTTCATTCCCCCATCAGCAGATGTTGAGATGAGGTGACCTTAAAGTCACTTTTTAAAAAAGTCTTGAACCCTTGTCTTTTAGTATGCTAAAAAAAAAAAGAAGAAGAAAAAAAGCGGCAGCATCTGGATTCTACTTCTCAATAAAACGTCTTTCAACAGCTCAAGGCAAGGTTTATTTTGTATTTTAATTTGGGAGTGTTTCAAGTCCAGCTTAGTTCTATCATTTACTTCCTGGCAGCTTGGTAACTAGGGAGCGATAACCCCCTTATGTGCAGGCTGTCTAATGACCGCAGAGTAGCATCCTGGGAGCAATAGACTAAGGCCTCTTTCCAGATGCCATGTTCCAAGACTTTCAGCTGGAAAGTCCTTCACTATGTGAAATTCATTTTGATTGCTTTACCTCAGGATTTGGCCTTTCTTATTCAGAAACAACAAAAAAATGTCCTTTGGCTTTCTGCCTCCTGCACTTCTGGCTCTAAGCCACATAATCATCTAATTTGTAGTTTTTCAGGCAGACAGAGGTTAGAAATTGGCAAATGTGGCCTCAAGACAGTGATAAGCAGTCTGTGACAGGAACTATGCAGACTATAGAAATCACTTGTTTTTTTAACATCACCTCCCATTCCACAAAGCATAGGCGTCCCTTTCTTCTTCACATTGTCATCCTTTGCCCAGTTCTGAGAGCTCAGGGTCCAAGAGGCACCAGAAACTGGTAATTAGGCTAAAACTCTGCAGCAGTCTATCTTACCGTGTTTACATACATTATGCATTCTAGAGCAGACGGGTTTTGCTGGAAAGCTTCACTGTTAGACACGATTTGCATTTTGTACTCGATACTTTTCTTTGGCCTTTGAGGACAAACACGTTTAGGGTGCCTTTGTACATCAACAGAGAAGCGAAACAGAATGCTGTGTTTGGTTGAGTCCTTTTACCTCAGGAAATTGCTCTAATTTTTAAGGATTTGCCTTTGCTGCGAGGCTTAGAGAATTTGTTTGGGCTGTTCCGCCCTCCCGCAGGACAGAAATAAGACTTTTTGTGCATTCCCATCTGTAATTAAAAATAAAAATGCTGGGGTGGGAGTGTAATGTAACAGGACACGTGCTTAGCATGCACGAGGACATGGGTCCCATCTCGGCAAAAACAGAGTAACCCAAAACAATGCCGTTAGAGGAACAAGTCTGGTGAAAAATAAGAATTTGGGGCTAAAATGATTTAGTCTAATTTTTAAAGGATATTTTTGCACGCTGCTCTTTCCCATGCCTGGGCCTTGCTGGTCCGGAGGGATGTGCCCAGTCGGGTGACTGAATACTCCTGTGCGGTGTGCACCATCTCCGGCGGGCGCTTCAGGGCTGAGGGGCTCTCGGCGTGAGCTGGCGCGGCCACCTAAAGCTGGGGAGCCTCCCTTCTCGGTGGTCGGAAGGCCGGCGAGCCAGGGCACGCAGCTGTCAGCAGGCCTGGCTCTGGCCGTCGGCCGTCGAAGGCTGCGCTGCGCCGCCCCTTCCAGGCTGCTTTCGAAGGTAGCGGCTGAGTCGGGCGGGTGACGTGAGCACGGCGGCTGGGAGAAGCGCCGCTGGCAGCGAGGCCGGAGCAGCCCAGGCCGCGTCGCGGACAACGCCGCCGCCCGGCCCGCACTACAGCTCCCGGCGTGCTCTGCGCCCACGGCTAAGCCGGGCTGCCCGATGTGCACCGCGCCGGCTGCCCTGACGGCCGCGCGCTCTGCTCAGCCGCCCCGCGCCCTGCGAGGCACGGCCGCGCTCGGTCAGCCTTCCCGGAGCGTTCTTTATCCCAACTGCCTAGCACTGGGCCACGCAAATGGGAAGCAGCCCCCGATGCAACCCCGTAGAGTCAGCACCAGCCAATAAAGTGCGCCGGAGGCCACGTGACAGGAGCGGGGCGGTGCTCTGGCACCTCCCTGATCTCTATGGTTCTCCCCGGCCCGCTAGAGGGTGTCCGGCCCGCTGGAGGACTCCCTACATTCTTCCTCCATTACCTCACTGCCTGCGGTGCCTGCTGGGATACCGGAGGAGTTGGGTCCGGCTCGACTCAGTCCTCCAGCCGCCCGGGGAATACCTCTAGTTCTTCCCGGCCGCCGCCGCCGCTTCCTCCTCCGGCCGACGGCCCCCTTCGCCCCGCCCGGTCCGCGCCGCGCGTCTGGCCCGTCGGCAGGCCTGCTTCTCTCAGGAGCCCCCACCCAGGCGCATGGCTCCATGAAGCAGGAGGAGGAGGAGGCAGAGCGCGAGAGGTCCCGTCCGCCCCGGCCGCGTCTGGGCCAGGAGAAAAGGTGGGAAACTCGGGGTGCGCCGCGCCCTCCTCCCTCGCCGCCGGACCAGGCTGCTCCTGGGCCGCCGCCGTGTCCCCGCCTCTCCCCAGGCCTGCTCACCCCGGACGGGCGCGGACACCGCGAGTGGACCCCAGGGTGCCGGGCGAGGGTCCCGGGGCAGCGTGGGGGAGGGGCTCCGGGCGGCGGCAGCCGCAGGCGGGCAGGGCCGTGCCCGGTCCCGCACGGTTCGGGGGGGCGTGAGGCGGCGCTGGGACGGGTGGCGGCCGCCCCGGGCCCGGCCATGAGCGAGGCTCCAGCTGCTGCCGGGGTTCTGCACTCCCTTCAGAAAACGGGCTGGCGTCCGTGTAAAGTTTGGTGGTCTCCGGCGCCGCCTGGCGGTCCCCGCCCCGCCGCCCCCTCCCCCGCCCCCGCCCGCGTCTGGATTCCACCCCCGCGGCTCGGCCTGGCGGCTCTACCCGTCGCTCTGCGGGCTCCCCGACTCCCCCTGCGACCCCCCGCTCTGCTGCCCCACAGCCTGCCCCTACCTTTCACCTTTATCCTCTGTCTACCTGCCCCTCCCTGCCCTTTCCTTTCTCCACTCTTGTTTCGTCCTTTTCTTGCTTAACTCTTCACATGTGCGCGCTCTCCTGTTTTTCAGGTCCACCATAAGTCCCCCTTTCCATGTGCCGGCCCTCGCACTCATTTAGCCTGGCCCTTTGGGTTTATGCTGCTCCTTCCTGAGCTGTGGGTTTTGCCCTTCATACTGTGCCCTCCTTCATTCCCTGTCCTGATCTGAACTCTTTCCACGCTCCCTTGCCCTTATCCCTTTGGGCCTATCCCCTTTCACTGCCCTCTCCTAGGATATAGTGGGTGGGGCCTGGAGTCTCCTGTTTACATCTTGGAATAGCTCACTTCTTTATTATTGAGGAATGTGGAGAGTTGGTAAAGAGATTTATGAAGAGATTTATGCAAGACTAAGGGTAAGGCCTGTAATCCCAGCACTCAGGAGGCTGAGGCAGGAGGATTGTTGCAAGTTCAAGACCAGCCTGACTACAAAGTGAGCTCAAGGCCAACCTGAACTCTGTGTAGCAAGACCTTGTCTCAAAAAGACCAAGAAAAAAAAAAAGTAAGGATAAGGATGGATGACTCTCAGCAACACTTAGTGTTTTCACTTCCTCCTGGCATAAGTGTGACCTGTCCACAAGTCTGTGACCCTGGCATATTGTCCAGTAATTCCTAAGAATTATCTTTGTAGAGGATTTTGGACTGTGTTTGTATAATCTGAAACCAGTGGAAAGCCTTAAAATGGTATATCGTAGCCTGAAAGCCAGTTTTGACCCAAATTGATGGTGGGCAAGCTTTAATGTGTGCCTCATGTTCAAGATCAATAAAACCTTTGATCCTCAGTGTCCTCCCTGGGTAGTGACGCGCTCAGGGTGAGGTGACTCAGGGCACGGGGCTGCTGTTGCTTCTTTGTACTTCGTGTTTGAATGTGCTGACGGAAGGAAAGCCTGTGCTGTAGCTGTCTTCTTTTTCCAGAAGTTTTGTTGAGTTGTAAGTTTTCAAAAACTGGCATCTGACCTGTGCTGTACCTGGATTTTGTTTGCTTACTGAACCTGCATTTCCATCTTAGGTACAGGAAGAAGGAATGGAATTGGAAGGAAGAAAATTCATCCCAGAGACAAAGTAGTTCCCCTCCTCTGTTGTAGCTGTTCCTTTGGCAATAGAAACTTTCCTGCTTTCAGTGAGTATTACCTTGGGCATATTCAGAATGGGACTTCGTTGCTGTTTTTGGTTTTAGACCTATGTTTGGTTTTTACCATATTGGTGTACTTTTTTTATTTAGATTGTTCCGCTCTCATGAAGGGGTCCTAATATTGATGAAGTTCTTCTACTTGATCTTTTAAAAATTAAATGTGCAGAGACAAGCCTGTTTTCCATCAATCTGTTAGAGTAATTTAGATGGTACTATAGCATTACACTGCCTCTATACTTACAAGTGCATAAGGTCTGGCTCCCCACTCCTCCCAAATTACTCCGCTTCTTAAACAACCGAAAAGATTTTCTTCATAGATTAATTAACTCAGAGATTAAGGCAGTCTCTTGACCATTCATGTGAACCAGTGTTGCAGCTATGGTGATACTCCCTTGAAAAATTCTATTACAGATTGAAAAATGATTATAATTCCATGTGTAAACTTGAAACAAAGATTTGGGGTGAAAATTATCACTGCTCCATGCCTTTGGCTTTATTAATATCGATTCGCTGGGGCTTAGGGTGTAGCTCAATGGCAAAGTACTTGGCTTAGCGTGTGTGAGTCCCTGGACGTCATTTCTAGCACTTTGCCCCTGTCCCCCCAAAAATTCTAATGATAGTATGCTAGCACTTGAGTTTTTCAGAGTGCCTCACATCTTACCAGCCTCCTGAGCTTTTTGTGAGGAAGATAGGGGCAAATGTTTTCACTTTTTTTGTTTTTTTGTTTTTTTGGTGGCACCAGGTATCGAACTCACAACCTCATGCCTGCTAGGCAGGCGCTTAAGTCACTTGAGCCAAACTCCCGGCCTTAGTTTTTTTGAGACAGAGTCCCACTGTGTAGCTTAGGCCAGCCTTGTGCTCACGTTGTAGCCCAAGGTGGCCTCGAACTCACAATGCTCCTCCTGCCTCAGCCTCTCGAGTGCTGGGGTTAAAGGTGTGAGCCACCATGCCTGGCTTCGTTTTCACTTTAGAAATGAGAGAACTGAGGCTTAGACAGATCAAGCACCTCGTTGTGGACCACATTGAAAGGAAAGAGGGAGCTAAAAATAAAATTTTAACTCCTGTATTCCAACTTTTGGTGGGGGAGGGTACCGGGGGTTGAACTGATGACCTCGAACTTGCCAGGCAGGTGCTTACACTAGTGAGCTGAATCCCTGGCCCCTCCAGCACTTTTCTTTAAGATAAGTTGACATGAATATTTGGATGTGAATGTATTTCTGTGTTTTTAAGAAATACATAGATCTTAAAACAATTTTATAGGTAGATTGGTATTTTGCAGGGAAAATATTCACGTACCAGGTGTTGGGTGTGTATGCCAGAGTTTCAAAAATAATAGAAATGATTATTTGGAATGGTTGCCAAAATGTTTGTGGGGTTTTTGTCTGACTGTTTCCTGGAATAGTTCCATAAGTAGGCCAGAATTATAGCTCAGGTGCCATTTCGGTACCCGTAATATAATTATTAAATTGAATTTCATCTCAACTCTGTGTCACAAAGGAAACAACAGCCTATTCCTGTCTGTGAAAGACTCGATTTGGGCATCTGGACACTTAACTGATAACAGAAAAGAAATGTTCCAACCCCTTTTTTCTTTGCCTCTTTCCCACCTCCCAAATTGTCATGAGGTCGTGTCTCCCAGTACGCTGTTTTGAGACTTGTCTTCAAAAGGTGAAGCTACACTTTTTCCCCTGCTCCTTTACTTTTCTAGATATTTTAATCTGATTTTTTGAAATGTAACTACTTTGACAAAGTTGTTCTGTTAGTAATCATTAAGTGTCAAGATGTCAAAAATAGCACATTTGGCAAGTACAGTTTCTTGTTATTGTGTGTCTGCAAGCTTAAAAGAGGACCCCTGTGGAATAGAACTCACAAGTCTTACAGAGCCCAGTCTTTTTTATGTTCTCTGGCATCTCAGAATAAAAATGAGCAGTGGGTGATTTATTAGAGATCGTTGCTTTCAAAGGTGAAAAACACGAAGGTCATTGGAGTAATAGTCCAGTGTTAATAATATGCTCTCTTACACACAAAGCAGCTGTTAAAAGAGCTGTATTATGAGAGCATGTATTTCTCTAGAAATTGTAAAATCTCAGAGCTGTGTTACTTTTATTAGCATTGATAGTGGTAGTATTAGAACTGGCAAACAATAAATAGTAGTTATGTGCCAAAGGCTTGCCAGATTCTTCTCATGTCTTACTCCTTTGAGTGGTCACAAATAATCCTCTGTGGCAGCATATTCATGGGGTTTGACAGCTTGCCTGAATTTGCACTCCAATTGTGCATGTCCAAGTTGGCATTTGAGCCAGCATGGGCAGTTAGTTAGACTGTGACTCCAGAGCCTAACCTCTGTCTGCGGAACCTGGGAACTGCTCTGGGACGATGTTAGCTTGTTGTGTTTGGTGGACTTCAGGACCCTTAGAAGGAGCCCACAGCAAATGTAGACAGCCCTTCTACCCAGCCAGCCACATCAGTTGAGTCATCCTCATGCTTTTGCTTCAGTGCCTTGATAAACTTGCATTAATCGTTGAAATTATGAATGTCTACTGGAAGTATCCCGTCATTGAAAAAGGAATTCTTCTCCAGGTGTAGTTTAGAATGTATGATCTGTCAAAGGTAGCTGAGGTCAGGTCCAGGACTGACTGATTACAGGATGTTTTAGCAGAGGTGACAACTATCAGCATAGAGTGGGGTGAAGCCAGAGGCTTCGGCACATGCCTGTAATCCCAGCATTGAGGTAAGAGGACCACTGAAAGTGTGAGGACAGCCAGGGCTACATAGTGAGTTCAAGGCCAGCCTGAAGGACATAGCAAGACCTTGTCTCAAAAAACCAAAAGAAAAAAAAAATCAAAGTATACTTAGGTGATAGTTGACCTAGTTTTTAGAATGAATTATCCATATTGTTAATCCATTTTGCTGTGAATAGTTATCAGACCCATTCTTTGATTTGGGCTGAATGAAGTTGACATTGTTGATAAGAAGGGGTACTTAAAAGTACCTTTTTCCTTTGGAGACAAAGTCTCGCTGTGTAGTCCTGGCTGGCCTTGAACTTGTGGCAGTCCTCTCCTACTCAGGCTGAGTGCTGTGCCACCATGCCTGGCAAAAGTACCTAATGAATCTTGACTATATAATTACAGTCACCTCATTGCAGAATCAAAACAACCGCAGGTGGTTCTTTTTTTTTTTTTTTTTTTTTTTTTTTTTTCTTTTTTAGGTTTTTGTTTAAAAGGTAAATTTAAATAAAATCCCTGCACAATCTATAGGTAAAATTGTGGATGACAATCATTTCCTGTTGTGTAGGCTATACACGGGACACTGTTAGGTGGTGTTTCAAAAGATAAAACACAAGTACACCAGTATGGTCATGCTTTTATTCCTACCACTCTGGGAGACTGAGAAGTTTGAGCCCAGACTGGGCAACTTAGTAACTTAGTGAGACCCTGTATCAGAATTGAGAAAGGCACGAGGCGGGGTGTCTAGGGATGTAGTTCAGTGCAAAGGCCCTGGGTTCAGTCCCCTGTTCCACCAAACACACACACACACACACACACACACACACACACACACACACACGGATACTGCCTGGCCTCTCAGATTCAGACTGATTCCCTAAGCTGGAATTTCTCTGTGATATTGTAAGCTGCCCTACAGAGCACTGCTCAGCCCCTCCACTCCCTGAGCCAGAGGAAGAATCACCCAGTGGTCCTTGTTGTAGGCTCTAACAATGTCACATGGCAAGTAAAGAGTGTGTCCTGTAAAGACAGAGGTGGTGAGGGCTCAGCACCATGCTGAGGGAAGGGGCAGTGACTTTGAACACTTGGGGCAGGATTGGACTTACAAGGTTGTCTTTGTGTGTGTGTGTTCGGGTGTGTTTTGCAGTGCTGGGGACTGAACCTAGGGCTTTGCACGTTACTAGGCAAGTGCTCTGCCACTGACCTGTTCCGCAGCCCTACAAAGCTGTCTTGAAAGGGCAAGGTGTGGCCGTGCACACCTGTCGTCCCAGCCCTGGAGAGGCACAGGCAAGCTGGCTGCACGGTGAGTTCACGGCCAGCTGTAAACTGCGCAGTGGGAGTCCGTCTTGGAAAAAAGAGTCTCGAGGTCCAGCAGTGGTTCCTTTTATTTCCCCCAGCTTGCTGTTGAAGTTTGGGAACTTTGTCTGTCTGGTGGAAGCCCAATCTAGTGCATTCTCATTGTTTCACAGCGGCTGCACAGTAAGGAAAGGAGATCACTGCTCCTGGCTCTTGAAGTGCTTCTAGAGCTTAGCTTTGCAAGAGTCACTCAGCCAGCAAGGCCTGGAAGGACTGCAGTGGTGCTTACTTTAGTTCAGCAAGGGGTTTTACACCTGAGTTCACTTATTGCAGAACAACTAGCTTTAAAGTAACCTGTTCATGGTCAGAATGCCATCATTGGTAGTTTTTATGAAGCTTGAGAAGGGGTAAGAATTGTACATGCAGTCAGAGAGGTAGGGTATGAGCTGGTTGTAATAGCCCACACCTGTAATCCTAGCCCTCTGGGAGGCTGAAGGTGGAGGACTGCAAGTACGAGTCCACCCTGGGCGACTTAGCAAGCCCCTGTCTCAGGCTGAGGATGTAGTCAGTGTGAAGGCCCTGGGTTCAATCCACAGGGGGAAAAAAAAGGGGAAGCAAGAAGGGGAGGTAGGGTATGTCATTCCTTAGAGTTTGTTTTTAGCTGGTCAGACAGATGGTAAGTGTGTTCAAAATGCTGTTACTCTGAAGTATATTATGCTGCAGTCAGAGTCCCCAGGTCAGGCTGCTGGCACACCAAGTGTCTTGACCAGAGTGTGTCTGCAACTACTTTGTTGTGATGTGATACCTACTTTTATTTCAGTAGGTAGGGTTAAGGAGTCTCAAACCTGAAAAAGAAAGTTCAGATAAAATTAATAAATGACAACTGATGTTATTTACCACCCTGCTAAGCTTTGTATTCTTTTATATTTGCTTTATGCTGCCAGATAAGTAAATTGTCGGCCCCCTCAAGAGCTGACTTCAAAATATTTGTAGAAAAAAAAAAAAAACAAAATATTTGTAGAAGGGAGAGAAGGTAAAGAGAGAATTGAGATGTATATTGAGTATAATGAAATAGATTGATTAAACTTTTTTTTTTTTTTCTTTTGGCAGCACTGGGGATCGAACTCACAACCTCACACCTGCCAGGGCAGGCACTTAAGCCACTGAGCCAAACTCCCAGCCCTGGTTTTTTGAGGCAGGGTTGCACTATGTAGCTTAGGCCGGCCTTGTGTTCGCGTTGTAGCCCAAGCTGGCCTTGAACTCACAACGTTCCTCCTATATCAGCCTCCTGTGATTAAACTTTATTAAAGCTGGAAATTTAGTTCATTGTAACATTCTTTCCATCAGGTTAATTTTGAAATTTTCTGTAGATTTTTAAATTTATGGAATAAAATTCTTAGGTACTTTTTTTTTTTTTTTTGGTTTGGGGAATCGAACTGAAGACCTCATGCTTGCTAGGCAGGTACTGTGCCACTGAGCTATATCTCTAGCCTAGAATAAAATTCTTAAAAATGCACTTTTTTATCTTTTTCTCTAATACCTGAACTCAAACCGGGGCACTCATGTACTAGACAAATACTCTACCACTGAATTACACCCTTAGCCCAAGAAATACTCTTAACTTTTGTTTTGGGGATATGTGTTTGCTTACGACAGGGTCTGTGTAATCTGGGCTAACCTTGAACTCAGATTGGCCTCAAACTCATGACCCTCCTGAGTTCTGGGGTTGCAGGTGTGCTGCAGGACACCCAGCCCTAAAATGTTTTTGATGTAGAAAATACTAATTGTGCCTCCTTTGGTCACTAATTGAGATTATTGGTTGAATTGTTTGCTTAGTGGCCTCCCAGGAAAATCCCTGCGCCTACAGAGAGCCACAGGATTCAGATTGGCTTCCTCCCTGTCAAGTCACATTGGCAGGGTGCAGGCAGAGTTGGTCAGTGTCAAGACCTGGTGTCAGTTGTGCCCTGCCCTGCCCTGCTATATGGGCCAGTGCCTGCCCGTGGGCTTCGGGCCGTCTTCCAGCCTGGCTCGTCACACCCGGCCCCATGGGCTTTGAAAGCCTCCTCTGTTGCTCTGTAGTAAGGTTTTCACCAGTCAGGTGGCTGGTGTCACCCGCTGAGGAACATCTGAGTTGTTACCACTGTCTCGTGATGTTTGGCTTTTCCTTCAGGTATTGCTTGATGTGATGACAGTAATGAAAGGCCTTTTTTAAACCTTAATGTTTCAGCCGGGCTTGGTGGTGCACACCTTTAATCCCAGCACTGGGGAGGCTGAGGTAGGAGGAGCGTTGTGAGTTCGAGGCCGCCTTGGGCTACAGCGTGAGCACAGGGCCAGCCTGAGCTACACAGTGCAACCCTGCCTCAAAAAACCAGGGCCAGGAGTTTGGCTCAGGGACTTAAGTGCCTGTCTGACAGGTGCGAGGTTGTGAGTTCAATCCCTGGTGCTGCAAAAAAAAAAAAAAAACCTTAATTCTTTGAATTCTGGGGCTGTAGAGGTACAGCCTGTGAGTCGCATTGCCCTTGCTGAAGCCAGCTTTCTGGACTAGTCCTGCTTCACCTAACCTGTGCTGTCAACCTGCACATGGCCCGTGGTTAAGTGCTAGGGAGGCAGAGTCAGGTGAGAGCTCCAGCCAGCAGCATCCATTGTGGGTTCTGCCCACAGGAATGGGGGGCAGTACTTAGCATTTTCTAGGTGCCGGGGCGGGCAGGCGGCCGCTGTGCCACTGGGCTGCACCCCCAGCGCTCGGGCTTTGGGTTTTATATACTTTTTTCCTGCCTGCTTTTGTTGGCAAGCTTCTTTCTGTACAGTGATTAGTATTTTTAGTACTATACATCCCAGAATGTAAATTTGTTTTATTTTGTTTTTGTTTTAGACACAGGGTCACCCAGGTTGGCCTTGAACTCATAGTGGTCTTCCTGCCTTAGCCTCCCAAGTGCTGGGAGCTGGGATTACTGACTGCGCTGTCAGGCCCAGCTTCCCCCCGTCCCCCTCCCTCCCCGCCCCGTCATACCCTTAGGAAAAGGACTGAATCCAGTGGCAATTGTTGAATTATTGGCAGGTCTCATCTTCCTTGTGGCTTGGTGAGACAGATTGTGATTCAAATCTTAGCTCTGCCACTTACTGGTAGTGTGGCTCTGGGCAGATTTTGTGCTTCTTATCGTGAAGTCCCTCTATAAGATCACGGTAATGTGGTCTGCCAGGCTGAAAGTGTGGAGGATTCAGTGGAGTGCTCACTGCATCCGGTGCCGTGCAAACCCCAAGCGCACAGCTGTGTGCTGGGTGTCTGGGTGCTGCCCCCCACCACGGGAGGACTGGAGCAGGAACCAGGTGATGAGAGCAGCTCAGTGTGGTGGCCTTAACACCTACCGGGCCCTGCTCATGGCCTTTACAGGGTCCGTTCTCCTAGCAGCCCCAGGCGCAAACAGTCCAAGAAGAATGAGTTATAGAGAAATCAGGATTTGAACTCAGGCCATTGCCTTTGTAGTCAACAATGTTAACCAGAACCCCCTGCTCCCTCTTAGCTAGCTAAGTAAGACAGGTGTATCCACACTCAGAGATAGTCCACAGTGACAGCCACACCCAGAAGGATCTAGTCTCTCGTTTTATTATGTCTATGAAGTATAGAAGTCTCTCAAAAAGTACCCCATTTTAAGCCAGACATTGAACTAATACAAACTATCATTCCTTGGCTAAAATAACTTTCGTGTCACACTCTGAGAGCCCAAGATGTGTACTTTGCCGAGAATTTGCATATATGAACCTCATAAATAATACTTACAAATCAGGGCATGATGGTGCACTCCTATAATCCCAGCACTCAGGAGGCTGAAGCAGGAGGATCACTGTGGATCATAGGCCAGCCTGGGCTTCATGGTGAGTTTAAAACTGGCCATAGCAAGACCCTGTCTCAAAAAACAATACTACTTAATAAATTTTTACATCATTCAAACTGAAAGGATGAATTATATAGAATATAGTGACATTACAAATGGATGTATGGCTATCTAATTTGATTTAAAAGGCTGTAGAATTTACAACCAAAATACTATGTTGTAGAACTATGCTAAAAAAAAAAATACACTTTACAGGACTGGGTATAGCTCAGTGGTAGAGTGATTACCTAGCATGGACGAATCCCTTAGTCCCATCCCTGGCACTAAAAAAAATAAATAAAGGCAATTATGGTTGGTGAAGCCCCGCAGATTGGGAAGTAGAGGCAAGGGGATCACTTGAGCCCAGTTGTCAGCCTGAGCAACATAATAAAACTATCTCAAAAAAAAGAGTTTAGTGCTACACATCCAAATAATAGCAAAATTTAGGTAAAATAATGCATGTTGGGTGTGTATACACACATACGTACCAAAACAATCACGTATATGATACCTTGAGAAGAAAGTAAATAAAATTTACTCTCAAGTCAGCAAAATTTTATGAGTTTTTTGGCTTTGTTTTATTTTTTTATTTTTGTTTTTTGCAACAGAGTCTCACTGTGTAGCCCAGGCTGGCCTTGAACTCACAGCAATCCTCCAGCCTCAACCTCCTGGGAACCGGGGTTATAGGGGTGAACTATCACACCCAGCATTTTTGGTATTAACACTGAAACAACTAGGACTTATTTTCCTGATTTATTGAGATCTTTGGGCCTTTGGGGGGGGGTGGGGATTGAATTCAGGATGTTTGCTCTGAGCAGCACTTTGGGGTATCTTTTGATGTTGATTGGTTTTTTTGTTTTGTTTTGTTTTGTTTTGTTTTTCAGCACTGGGGATTGAACTCACAGCCTCGTGCCTGCCAGGCAGGCGCTTAAGCCACTGAGCCAAACTCCCAGCCCTGGTTTTTTGAGGCAGGGTCGCACTAAGTACCTCAGGTTGGCCTTCCGCTTGCATTGTAGACCAAACAGGCCTCGAACTCACAACGCTCCTCCTACCTCAGCCTCCCAAGTGCTGGGATTAAAGGCGTGTGCCACCATGCCCAGCTTGTTTTTGTTTTCTTGAGACAAGGTCTCGCCAAATTTCAGAGTTGCCCAGTCTGCTTTAAATTTATAATCCTCCTGAGTTAGCCTCCCCAGAGAACTGATTACAGGCATGTACCACCATGCCCAAATAGAATATAGTTTTACTTTTTTTTTTTTTGGTGCTGGGAATCAAACTCAGGACCTTGCACTTGCCAGGGAGGCGCCTATGCCTCTGAGCTATATCCCTGACTCTTATTTTTCTCTTAAAAAGCTTAAGGTCTAGCTGGGCATGGTGGTACATGTCTGTAATCCCAGCACAGTGGGAGGCTGAGACAGGAGGATTGCAACTTTGAACCTACTTAAGGGCACTTTAGCAATTTAGACACTGTCTCAAAGAGTTAAAAAAAGGGTTAGCAATGTGAAGGGCCTGAGTTCAGTCCTCAGTACGGTTCCCGCCTCAAAAAAAGCAAAAAACCAAAAAAACCAGAAAGATAGACACACACACACAGTCACAATCACAATCCCTTCCTCCCCTTTACACCGTCATCCAGGCTGCTGTGGCCCCCTTGCCCATGTGACACCACATTTTGTGAAACTGACTGGCTTGATAGCTCTCTCCCTGACTATGACAGGGCAGAAATGGCTACCTCACAAAAGGACTGTGCAGCTTGGTCTATTTGTGTGAGTAAAGGTTGCCTGCGTTGCAGTTTTTTGAATAGGGTCTTGAAAAGATACAGAGGCATAGCAATCGGAGTGAGTGCAGAGGGGATTAAAGAGAATGAGGGAGGAGAGGGAAAGAGGGAGCTGCATAGCTGATGGGCAGGAGCCTGTGGGGCAGGCGCCCTTCTCAGAATGACAGCTAATTGCTTTTCACCCTTGCTCCTGTCTAGGTCTGAAGTCACACAGATTTAAGTTAGAGAGGAGGAAAATGCTGAGAAGATGTGGTTAACAAGAAAAAGCTTGAAAATACCTCTAAAGTTCTTTAAAAATAAGATGATTCAATGTGAAGCCTGTAAAAAAGGTAGAGAAAGCAGCCTGAGTCTGACGGGTCGGGGCACTCACCCTTCCAGGCCAGCTGCGCCTTCTCCCCTGAGTGTGGGGAGGGAGAATGGCCCGTTGGCCTGCTTCCACCACAGGGATGGTGAACTCCACGGGAAAGGGAGCTCCAGGCCGGGCACTCAGACAGGAGGATGAAAAATTAAGGACCAGCCTAGCAGCTTAGGGACTTCGCAAGAGCCTGTTCTCAGTAAAGCCACACGGAAAGGTCTGGGGGTTGAGGGCTCCTACAGCCCTGTTCTGCCATCATTTCAGATCACATAATCCAGAGGTTTGGTGGAAAAGAGAATTTGATGAGTATTACCTGGTCTGTGCAGATCTTTTTCTCTTGTTTTTTTATTTTTTTGTTGTTGGTAGCGGTGGTGGTGCTGTTGTTGGTTTTGTTTTGTTTGTGTTCTTTTCCTGGTAATGGGTATTGAACCCAGGGCCCTCATAGCTGAGTTGCATCCCCAGCCCTATTGTATTTTTATTTACGGGTCACCCTGAGTTGCTCGGGCTAGGCTCAGACTTTCATTCCTCCTCCCTCAGCCTCCCAGAGTGCCACGACTGCAGGTGTGTGCCACCTTGTCCTTTCAGCCACGTAAGTCAGCCCTTAACCATTCTCTTTTGGGTTAGAGTTCTGCAGCATTCCAGACCACGAGCACCGAGTCAGGATGGGAAAGAGACGTTGTGTTCCTCCACTCGAGCCCAGGTTGGCAGCAGGTTGTTGTGGGGTCAAGAAGCCCAAATTGTCTGCAAGTGGGACGCACAGTCACGGGAGCCAGTCCACTACTGTCCCCAGCGCTAGTTCAGGACCTCTTCAAAACCACCAGCATGTGGACAGCAGCAGTGGACGGGAGAACGTGTCGGACTTAACTCTGGGACCTGGAAACTCTCCCATCACACGGATGAATCCCGCATCGGGAGCGCTGAGCCCTCTCCCCCGGCCCAATGGAACTGCCAATGCCGCGAAGAATTTGGTGGTGACCGCAGAGATGTGCTGCTACTGCTTTGACGTGCTCTACTGTCACCTCTATGGCTTCCCACAGCCGCGACTTCCTAGATTCACCAATGACCCCTAGTGAGTAAAGGGCGCACGGGGACCGTGTGGAGGGCATGAGGCAGCTTCTGAGGGCATTCTTCACACAGGAGCCCACTGCCGATTAAGCTTGTGCATCGTCTGAGCAGGGTAAAGAGGCGAATCCAGGCGCTCTGTAGACCTTCAGTGAGCTCAGCAGTGGGAGGGGCTGGGCTAGGTTTGGAGGATACATACAGGTTTGTTGTGAAGTCATGATCATGCCGGGCGTGGTGGCGCACGCCTTTAATCCCAGCACTCGGGAGGCTGAGGCAGGAGGATTGTTGTGAGTTCCAGACCAGCCTGGGCTACAAAGTGAGTTCAAGGCCAGCCTGAACTGCATAGTGAGACCCTGTCTCAAAAAATAGGGCCGGGGATTTAGCTTAGTGGTGTAAGTGCCTGCCTGGCAGGCACAAGGTTGTGAGTTCGATCCCCAGTACCAAAAAAATACAATAAAATAAAGTCATGATCAGGAATTTCATTCTGGGTTCACGTGGTGGTGGTAGGTCATTTAACCTGTCCTATCTGGAAGCTGCACCGTTGGGCACCTCAGTGATTTTGAAGCCTAAGTTACCTGGGACTGGTGAGTGTCTGAGGCCCAGGCTGGTGACAAGGATCTCCGTCATCGGGAGCTGCTGCTGCTCCTTTGTTGTGTTTTTGTTTTTTGGAAGTGGTGGGGGTAGAGGGAGCTAATACTTTGAACAAGGGTCACCTCCCTTTTGTTCATCAGCAGTCCCAAGTAATCGCATAGAGTAGAGCTGCTAATAGCCCATTGAGAAAAGCCATAGTTAGTCGTGCTGTTTTTATTTCAAGACCCTACTGTTTGTCCTAAGACCTTTGGAGGTGTCGAGGAAGTGTAAATAATTATCATATGTTTTCTTTTTACTCAAAATTGAAAGCAGCTCTCAGCTGGCTTTGCGGAGCACCACTGCATTTGACTTTTGTTTTCCGGGGAGTGCTTTTGGTGCACTCATTGATCTAAGATCATTCCTTTCTCAGCTGTTGATACGCTGCTAGGCTGTGCAGAGCCCTGGACAAGGACTGGGGAGTATAAGGAAAAGGTCCTTGCCCTCAGACAACTTGGCATTGAGTTGACAAAGTCACATGCACTGATAACTAGTAGTAGAGGGGAATTTATCTCTGCGTGAATGTGTCTGAGGAAAGGAAAGGGAGAAAATGTGATGATTTTCAGGTGGTGTCGCCATGTGCTGCCATGATCAGAAAGCTTCCATTTGAGCAGATGAAGGTTCCAAGCCAGGTCAGAATCCAAGTATCCTGAACAGGAAATGGTTTGGTTTTAAGAAACAGGTAGTAAGTAGCCTTAGTGTGAGGGACGAGGGTTTAGAACCTGTAGCACGTGTGCCGCGGTGGGCTGTTTGTATCACTCAGAGCTCTGAAGGTTCGCCATCTCTGGTTTAGGCTGTTGTGTTCAGGACTTTGTATTTTCATCCTGTTGGTAATACAGGTCTTGCAAGGTTTTGGGGGACAGTAGCTGTATTTTCATCCTGTTGGTAATACAGGTCTTGCAAGGTTTTGGGGGACAGTAGCTTTGGTTGATACTGCATAGGTGTTTTGTTTTGTTTTGCTTTGTTTTGTTCTGTTTTCTGTGATACTGGCAAATTGAATCCACCAAGCTACATCCCCAAGCGCTTTTTTTTTTTTTTAATGAGACAGGGCCTCGCTGAGTCGCCTAAAGTTGGGCTCCAATTTACAATCCCCCTGCTTCAGCCTTCCAGAGTGCTTGGGTTGCAGGCATACATCAGCTCACTCAGCTAGGTCCAGGGGCTTTATTGGAAGGAAGTGTGAGTAGGTGAGAGGTTTGCTAGCTGCCTTTGTGACAGTGGTGACAGAAGTAGACAACTTTGAGCATTTCAGTTGCCTCTGAGTGGTGATTCACTTGAAGCTAAGAGGTGGCTGGGCATGGGGTGCACACCCGTAATCCAAGTGTTTGCAGGGCTGAGGCAGGCAGATAGTCACAAGTTTGAGGCCAGTCTGGACTACATAGCAAGACCCTGTATAGTCAAAAAGCCGGAAGAGAGACAAGGAACTAAGAGGTAAGGTTATTAGAGGAGACAGCCCTATAACTTTGTAAAAATTCTGTCATTGTCAGTCTGATGGAGCTTAAAGCATGACTTTGGCCTTGAAACAGAATTGGCAACTTCTGCTAATAAAAAGTCTGCTAATAAAAAGCTTTCTTGAGAAGGCATTATTTATTTATTTTTTTTCTGAAAAACTTGTAAGCAAAAAATATTTGTAGTTGCCAGGAGCAGTTGTAATTACAGGAACAATGTGGGCTTGTAGAGAATGCTCCCAGACAGGGGCGTGGAGAGACTCTGGCAAGGTATATGGCTATGGAAACTAGAGCTGGATGGTATGCTACCTAAAAATAAAGAGAAGAGACTTTGAAGAAGAAATTGC
This sequence comes from Dasyprocta punctata, assembly GCA_004363535.1. NCBI lineage: Eukaryota > Metazoa > Chordata > Mammalia > Rodentia > Dasyproctidae > Dasyprocta > Dasyprocta punctata. The sequence continues at coordinate 27,723 of RJWM01020013.1, forward strand.
GCCCTCGGCAGTGGGAAGGGGAGTACCCCATGAGTGTGGCACTGGCATGCATGAAGCCATCGGTGCGGAGCCTCAGAAAGGCTGCAGTGAGGCTTTCAAGGCACGGTGCCTGATGTGTCTAGCTGCGGCTGAGCCACTTCTAGAGTTTTTCAAGTAGCTGCAATTCATATCTTTTTGAGCAATTAACAAATGAAGAGGAACATTATCCATTATTAATTTGGGACTAGAGAGTGTTTTGTGTTTTTCTTTTTTTAGTCCGCTCTTTGTGACATGGAAGACAGGGCGGGACAAGCGGCTTCGTGGCTGCATTGGGACCTTCTCAGCCATGAATCTTCATTCAGGACTCAGGGAATACACGTTAACCAGGTAATGACACTAGACATTAAGAACTGTATGTTAACTGATGTGGCAATACCTGCCTGACTTCATTTCTTCTAAATGATACGTTCTGAGCATTCCCTTTCTGATGATCAGGAAATGCAAGCTCTTTAATCTGGTGAGTCACTTAGCAGGGCCCATCTAGACAGTGACTAGAATCACGGTTGGCATCATGGGGTGTTGGTGGATGGTAGATGTTTGTGTGTATCAGAATTCATGGCTCTGTGGGCTCTGTGGCACGGACGTTGGTGCCTGACTCCAGAGCAGCCTCACTTATGTTTTCTGTCCCCCTACAGTGCACTTAAGGACAGCCGATTTCCCCCCCTGACCCGAGAGGAGCTGCCTAAACTGTTCTGCTCTGTCTCCCTCCTTACTAACTTTGAGGATGCCAGTGATTACCTGGACTGGGAGGTGAGAGCAGCTGCATTTGGAACTCTGCATCTCGTTGCGTTTGGGTTCGGTTAGTACATGGCAATGTCTCCTCACTGAGAGAGGGCCTGAGGTGTGGGAACTGGGTGCCACTGTGGGCAGGACAGGTAACAGAAGGCACTGGTCTGTTAGGAGTGGGCAGAAATGCAGAAGCTTTATTTTCCCATTTCTTCCCTCTATATCTAATAAGAAATAATGAGATGATATAAAATAGTCCAGGTCCCTCTTGGCAAACCCTTAAGGACAAGTTTTTATTAGAAATCAGGTGCCAAGAATCATGAACTCAGGCTGATTGTGATGGTACGCACCTGTAATTCCAGCACTTTAAAGGCTGAGACAGGAGGATCATTGCAAGTTCAAGGCTAGCCGGAACTACACAGCGAGACCATGTCTCAAAAAAAATTTTTTTTTTAATTCAGATTAGAAACCTTATGGGATTTACATGCTTATTTATGAAATAGGTTAAAGGTAAAATACTCATTATAGGGTTTAAAATTTTTTTTCTACAGCCTTAATTAATATTCTCAGGGAGGTGCCTACACATATGCTCAACTTTTCCCTAAAGCTGAACTTTGTTGCCCTTTATCTCTGAGAGTTATGAAAAGCAAGTTCTGCTCTTCTCAGATGTGGGTCAAGCTAGTCAAGTTACAGGGTTGAGTTGTATGTTCAGTTCCATTAGCATAAGTAAATGCCATTCACTGTGTTGTGTCTTTCTGTAGGTAGGGGTCCATGGAATTCGAATTGAATTTATCAATGAAAAAGGCATCAAACGCACAGCCACATACTTGCCTGAGGTTGCTAAGGAACAAGGTGAGTTGGAAAAATGGACATTTAGTGAAGAGTGCTACACACGTACTCCCAGTAGTCCCAACATCTGGGAGGATGAAGCAGTAAGATCACAAGTTCACGCCTCCTACCTGGGCAACTTAGGAAGACCCTATGTCAAAAAATAAAAAGGTCCAGAAATGTAGTTCAGTGCAAAGGCCTCGGTTTACTTCCTGGCACTGCAAATAAGTAGGGAGTGAAGGCAGGACTCAGCAGTGGGAACAGTTCACTGGTGCCAGTTCTGTGTCATAAAGAACAATTCATAGAAATCATCAAACAAGAAAATTGGCTCAGACTGGGTGTGGTGGCACACACCTGTAATCCCAGCACTCACTGGTTGAGGCAGGAGGATTGCTGGGAGTTTGAGCCCAGCCTGGACTACAAAGAGAGACCCTGTCTCAAAAATAAAAGGCCACTCATAAGAGCCTAAGCTATAGAATTTGAGTCTCTTTCCTAGCTGGATGAAATGTGTACTTGCAATCCTGGCTACTTGAAGGCTATGTCGGCAGGTTATATAAGTAAACAAAGTTAATCCTTTTCCCTTAGAGCATTCCCTGGGTACCAGCACGAGCAGCAGGCCAGTCTAAGTAGTGACCATGTTTGCCCCATGCTGATTACACTGGGTAATACCTAACAGGAAAGGCCCAGGAGCTGGGAGCCTGGGGAGCGGCCCTGGGGCACATGCTGGTCCGTCGTCTCATTTCTGAGTCCACTAGGCTGTCAGTGAGGCAGATGGGCTCTGGGTACGTGAGCTGGTGTGCAGGCCCTCCTTCCCCCAGCAAACCTGGCCACTGCTTGAATCCCATCCGTGCTGACCTGGTATGGTTTCTCCTCTTCACAGACTGGGATCAGATCCAGACAATAGACTCCTTACTCAGGAAAGGTGGTTTTAAGGCTCCAATTACCAGTGAATTCAGAAAAACGATCAAACTCACCAGGTAAGCCATTATCTGGTTTTCCTTGTCATTTTCATATAGTGGGGGTTGGATAGAGAATACTTTTGATGGGAAGGGGAAGGAAAGAGTTTCCTCAGCTAATGTCCCTAAACCACAGAAAGATAAGTAAGGTTTTAAGTTCTGAGGAAGCAGCAGGAACAAAGCCAGACTTCCCCAGTGTCCTGTGCGCTTCCGTGGCCAGGCTGTAGTGGGGTTGCAGCAAGGGTTAGGTCTGCCAGGAGTCAAGGCTGTCTCGCAGACCCACATGGTTGGGAGGCTGGGGGTGGAAGACACTCCCTGTTGAAGTCCAGGGCCAGTGAAGGCACCATTTCCTGATTGCACGTATGGTCAGGGGTAGAGGATTCAGGAGTTGGAGGTGCTTTTACAGGAAGTTAAGAGGATACGCCTCCCCTCTTTGGATACTGTGTTTCTATGGGGAGACTGCCTAATGTCTTAGAATGCACACAAACTTTGGGTCATAGTCACTGACTAGCTGTGTTCCCTGATCTAGTTATTCACCTCGCTGAGCCTGTTTCCTGTCTGTAAGCTGTGAGTGCTAATCCGGTAGGGTTGCTGTAGGGTGTGATAGGTGTGGAGAATTTCTAGCCCAGGGCCAAGCAACACTGTAAGTGATCAGTAGATGTCAGTTCTCTTCCTGTCCCTACTGAAGTTGGAAGTACTGAGACGTTTAGCTTCCATGGGCTTCTATTGGGCCCTCTTCTGTAAAATGCTGAATAATCTAAATAATACAGCCTTTCAGGTCTGTTTGGAAGACAACCCAGTGTTTTTGAAATGCTTTGGATTCCAAAGTGAAGGGGCTGGGGGTGAAGCTCAGTGGTAGAGCGCATGCTTAGCGTGCACAAGGCCCTGGGTTCAATCCTCAGCACCAAAAAATACACTCTTCAAATACAAAGCATTATTATTATTACTATTATTATTACAATTTATTTGAACAGCCATTTCCCTGTCAAAATTCAGGAATAAGCACCTTGCAGTGGAGGAGTGATTACAGTGGGAAAGAGATGGCTCTGGGTAAGGATTGTCACACCCAGCTCCTGTGGTCTGTAGTAGGCTCCATAGGTTTGTAACACCCCATGCTTCGCATCCTGACTCATGGCTCTTTCCAGAGCAAAGCCAAAGTGCTATGAACTCTGTTCTGATGGCCCCGTGATGTGGCATTCATCTGGGGATTGAGACCTGTCCTATATAGCCCAAGGATCCTTTTACCTGCTTCATCAGAATTTGACCCAGAATTAGGTATCTGTGCCCCTTTTAGTTATGATAACTTGTTTGTTGCTCTTCTGCAAACTGAAGTTGCATTTCTGTCAAACCTACCTCATTTTAACCTGAAAGTGGATGTGCGATTTACACTGGGTTTTGGTGTAGCCATCTTCCAATCTGCCACCCATGTAATTTGATCTTGAAAGTCTTCATCCAGACCCCAGTAGCAGATTGCTTACGAGCAGCCTGATGATAAGCATATGTAGCGTTTTAAGGTGGGGTGTTCTGAGTGCATTCTCAGGGGTGAACTGTGATTGTGCTTTTTCATCTTGTTCATTTGTAATAACAACATTGTTTTCTTGTGCCGTCTTTCATTTTCTGTAAGTAAGATTGCTCTTGGTCTTCCATTTTATTCTTTCAAAATGTGGAAAAGCTTTTGGTTTTCTCTGCTGAGTGACTTTACAGGGTGTGTTTGGGTTCCTAATACCCTTGCCTGTTTCCTTATACAGGTACCGAAGTGAGAAGGTGACAATCAGTTATGCAGAGTATATTGCTTCTCGACAGCACTGTTTCCAGAATGGCACTCTTCATGCCCCGCCCCTCTACAATCATTACTCCTGACACACGGCTGCATGACCAGTCCCACCCCCCTGTGGCCACCAATGGCTATGACATCATTGGAGCAGATGCCTCCTCTTCCTGGTCCAGTTACTTCTATTACTGCACCATTTTATGATGCTAGCTTCCGTTGCCAAGTCTGCCTCCCACTGACTGAGGGAGTGTGGGGTTACACTGAATGAACAGAACTTGAGGGGCCCAAGCCTTATCTCAGCCTTTCCTCAGTATGGGGCGTCTCCATGACTAGTGAGAATCGCTGTGTGGGTGCTGAAGACCCTGGTCTGGTGATTTGCCACGTGTGTGTTGGCCACACACTGGAATTAGAGTTGATGATCCATGGAGGTTTACCCACCCACAGCCTCCCAGATCAAATAGGTGTATTCCCCTGGCAGTCTGGGCAACGGAGACCAACAAGAAACATTTTTAGGTTGTTTTAAATTCCTTTTTTTAAACTTCCAGTTTATTGCGTACCAAGAGTTGATCACAACCTCCATGCTTCATAAGTGGACGCCGTTGTAGGGTTGAGCATGGGCACCACGAGTCCTCTGAGGCTCCTGGCCAGAGACCCACCCCAAGGTCCGAAGCCCTGCGGATGGCGTTGCAGATCTCCTTGCTCAATGAGCCGCGAAGGTTTGGATTCTCTCCCCATTCTCGTTGGATCGTCTGGCACTCTTCCTGCTTCAAGTCTCCTGCTGTCACCTGGAGCCCTGTGGTGGGGCCTGCTGAGACATGGAGGGCAGAGGCCCCTGGGAGGGCTTGGTGTCGTCACTGTGTGAGGTGTGAAGAGAGGCCTCTTCCCCACCACCTGGCTACCTCACTCCTCACTGGTAGCCGTGCCTATATAATATAGCTGGATCCAGGTTCTCAGAAGCACAGATGTGCAAACGGGCAGTTGGGTTGGGCTCATCGTTGTAGAGTCTGGGGTCTCTGAGCTGGTTTTCTTTGCAGGCAAACGTTCTGAGGGACCTTTAAGTAGGGAAGTTCGTTGTTCTAGTGTGCTGAAAGTGGTGTTTCTGTTCTGTATAAGACTCTAGAGCAAAGCTGTGTAATTGAACAAGGTAAATCTTTATCTTGCCTACCATGCTGGGAGTTTTAACCCCACCAGGGCATAGTTCCAAGTTGTTCTTTTTTTCCTGAGTCATTCAAACTTCTATGTGACATTTCCCTTCCCATCATTTGCTGATTTAGTTTTCCTCTCTTGACTCTTCTTCACTCACGTGCTAGCAGAGGTCATAGAACTGGGGGACTGGGCAGAGGCTTCGAAAGCACTGTCTCAGAGGCATTGTTAGTGACTCACAGGAAGCGATGACAGCTAAAGAAAGGGTCCCAGGACAGTATACTCGTTCTCCACAACATGCTTGGCGAACGCTGGATGTGGATCGGGTGTCAACCCGGTGAACACATGTTCTGATTTAATTTATTTTTTAGTTATGTCTTGTTGATGTGGCTTTCCAAAATGGGCATATATTCAAGTTTAAAGATCTTTGGAGCTTTCTTCTAAGAAGATGGGTGGGGGACACAATCTTAAGAAGATATTACCCTCCAGTTCCTGGGAAGGACTGGTTATGGGGGGTAGCTTTGTGCTGCTGGCAGGCCTGGGGTGTGTGGGAAGACTTACATGACATTAGGGTACCCAGGGTGTGCCCCCGCATTGCTGTACTGGGTTTCCATGGCCTGCCGCGGTCCCCTTGCAGTGTCGATGAAGGTGAATTGGTCATCTCATGATGTCCTGCTGCCGAGGATATTCCATATTGTGTGACAGATGTGACAGCAGTTACCCTTAGGTGCCGTGGATTGATGTCAAGGTGGTCAGCTCTGGACTAAGCCACCCACCTCCAATTTGTACAACAGTATTGATACATAGGGCTACACTCATTACTGTTCAAGTGTTCTGTGTTAAAAGTTGTTTGATTTCTAAAGATCTAAAAAAAAAAAAAAGCAAAAAAATTGGTGCTAAACTTTCACCCCTGAGCACGCTCGGTGAGACTGGTCATGCAAGCATTTACAGTGCCATGCTCCTCAAGCCTATTTTTCTTGTAGAAATGTTGCCCTATTTGTCTTCCCCCGTGTATAGTATGTATTTTATTTTATTTTATTTTATTTTATTTTATTGAGGGTGGGGTAGGATACCTGCCATTTAAGAAAATAAAATTTTTAAACCCCCAAAATGGGGGGGAAAATCAGTGCACAAGAATAGGGCCGACAAAGCCCAGCGTCCCACTGCGGCGGCTCGGTGGTCTCGGAGTGAAGAAGCCTTACCCCGCACATCCTCATGCTCCTCACAGGCCCGGCAGTGCGGGCGCCTGTGCTTTTGCCACCCGCCAGGGGCCCAGAAGTCAGCCGAGGGAGCCATCCTGACCAGGGCGTGACAGGAAGCAGTCTGCAAGTGCGTGGTCGTGGTGCCCTCGTGGAGCCGTGGGGGAGGTGGCTCTCAGGAAAAATACCTGGTCTGGATCATCCACGCGGCAGCTTTGCATAGGGAGGTGGCAGCTCCGAGCTGGAGCAGATCTGCCTTCCACTTGCTTGACCAAAGCAGTAATGAGGGTGGCCAGGACATGCCAACACCTGGGGGGCGCAGGAGGTGCCTCCTGCCTGCTGCTTCCTCTGTTCTTGGGCCACTGAACAGTAGGTAACCACTGTTGTAAGGAACCAGCCCAACTTCCTGGCTTGGTTCGGAATGTGTTTCATCCCTAGCTGTGAGTGCCTTTTGGTCTGGAAAGTTGGCTTGTCTCATAATACCCACAGCTAGGACATTTTCCCTGTAATTATGAATTGTTCTTGTTTTCCATTAACTTAAGAGAGTGTCTTTGATCACTAGAGTTTGTCAGTGTTGGATTGTTTCCACTGTGAGGTTCTTAAAACTTTTTCGCTGCATAATGAAACAATTCATGTTAGATACCCTTTCCACAGAAAGGTTTGTAGTTGAGACATTACATATATTTTACTGTTTATAATAAAAACCATCTATACAAAAGAAGTTCTGGGTGTTAATATTTTGCCCAAGATCTGTTTTCCATGATACGTTAACATCTACAATTTCACTAACTGTTGATGTTTTTTTCTATCAAGATTTCTGGAGCCTCGGGATCTACTTGTTCTTTTTGTTTATTTTTGTTCTTATTTCCCTGAAGTAAAAGACTGTATGGCCTTCAGTGCAAAGATTTCAGACCAATTCTTTGTATCACACTTGGTTGCCTCTTGGCTGTATAACTTCTGAGTGCAAATCATTGAACTCTTTAATGAAGTATTGTAGAGAATAAATCATAATGGGTAAAAATTGTTCTTTGCCTTTTGTGTGTGTGTGTGTGTGTGTGTGTGTGTGACCATGTGACGTGAATTATCTAGAGTCGTAGTTGGCAGTTACCTGAATTTTAAAGATAACCAACCAAGCAGTAAGTAGTCAGCCTTCATATTTTGTATGGTGCTCATGATCCTTTATAAACTTGCTTTTTGTTTTGCTGGGGTTTTTTTAGAGCCAGTTTCCCAAGCTATCATTCAAGAACACTTTCCAGAGAGAAGTTTCATTGTTTTCATGAGATTTGCAAATTAAACTGACCTCGCCAGAAAACCTGTCTCGTGAAACCAAGATAACCAACCTTTGGCATTACTGTTTAAGCAAAAACCTGGGACAGTCAGGTGTGGTGGCACACGCCTTTAATCCCAGCACTCGGTAGGCTGAAGTAGGAAGAGCGTTGTGAGTTCGAGACCAGCTTGGGCTACAAAGCGAGCGCAAGGCTGGCCTGAGCTACATAGTGTGACCCTGCCTCAAAAAAGTAGGGCCGGGAGTTTGGCTCAGCAGCTTAAGTGCCTGTCTGGCAGGCGTGAGGCTGTACATTCGATCCCCAGTGCCGCAAAAAAAAAAAAAAAAAAAAAAAAAACACTGGGACATACTATGCATGGTTTGAAGTTTTCTGTTTGGGATGACCTAAAAAGAATACATAAGAGTTTGAAGAAAACCCAAACACAAAGCCACAGATAAATCTGTCAAGGTTAGATAGCTTTGGAAACATGACTAGCAGCTGGTTAAACGCTGAACATTAGTGTGTGGAGAGGAGAACGTAGGTGTGTTGTGCACTGCTGGGGCTCCGGGACCCTGTGATGCTTGGCAGACTACCACAGAGCTGTGTCCTCAGTCTGAGGCGATATTCTTACTGTGGGAGTGCCTGATTTCCTGTCACTGATGTGGGGGAAGGGTTAGGGATTGTAAAATACAACAGAATTTGCCATTTTGGCTCTCCTTGTTAATTATTTATTTGAAATGGTCTCGAAGTGTGGTTCAGACTGGCCTTGAACTCACTATAGCCCAGGCGGGTGCCAAACTTGAGGTAACCTCCTGTGTCAGCTTGAGTGCTGGGATGACAGGTGTCACAGTGCCCGGCTCCTTAATGTCTTGCAATGTGAAATCAGCTATCTGGGAAGCCGGGCATGGTGGCGCACGCCTTTAATTCCAGCACTCGGGAGGCTGAGGTAGGAGGAGCGTTGTGAGTTCGAGGCTGGCTTGGGCTATAACGCAAGCGCAAGGCCGGCCTGAGTTACATAGTGCGACCCTGCTTCAAAAAAGCTCAGTGGCTTAAGCACCTGTCTGGCAGGCAAGAGGTTGTGAGTTTGATCCCCAGTACCACACACACAAGAAAGAAATCAGCTATGTGGGCTGGAGTCCTGGAGCTGCCTTGCCAGGCATGGAGGAAAGGGAGGCACTCGTAAGGCTGAAGAGCAGGTGACTCCTCTGCTGTCAGAATTAATCACTGGGTTGCTCAGTGTAGGGCGCTTGGTTTTCAGGTACAAGGCCCTGGGTCCAATCCCCAGCACTACGAAGGAACAAAAAGTGTAAAATTAACTCTCGGACATGTGGGGCAGGAGGGAGGTCTCAAGGACACCCTGTCAATTCCTCAGTTCCCTGTCACTAACATACCCCAATCTACAACCACAGTATGACCACGTGTTTGTCTTTCCTGGCTCCCAACCCAAGGACCCAGGGGACTGACACCAGGAGTGGTCTCTGGCTGCAGCCTGGCAGGCCCGCCATGGATTCTATCCAGGTGTCCTCCAGAGCAGCATGCACGCACAGGTGGGGTTTTAGGGGTGGCTGGGCCTCGGGGTTGTGATACTCATCCATGGATTTGCTCACTGGCGGGTTTATCGCCTGTGTGATGCTGGGAGGGGAGCCTGGCGGAAAGCTGGAGGCGAGGCCTGCGCGGGTCTAGCTTCCCCCTTGATCTCGGCTCCTCTGCCACACTGTCGGCCTTGGAGCCAGCAGACATGGACCTCAACCTCTCAAACCGAGCCAAAATCAACCTGGAATTTGTGTGTGTCAGGTATCACGTCCCAACAAGAAGTGAAGTAACTAGGAGCCTGAGGCAAGAGGACCACCACAAGTTCAAAACCAGCCTGGGATACATACTGAGTTAAAGTCCAGCCCACACTACATAGCAAGACCCTCACTCAAAAAAAAAGACCTGTGCTCGAAACTTGGTCCTGCTACTTAGGACACAAACAAGTATTACTGCAGTGCTGACCCTAATATTTTGTGTCATCTCCAAGTACAGATGCTGGGAGTGCAGTGCAGTGGCCACATGGCCGCAGTCATCCAAACTTCACCAGCACGGTGCAGCGATAGACGCAACACAGCAGGACGCGTGGCTAGCCTCTGTGAAGTCAGGACGGGCGTCCCAAGGAGTGCGGAGGTGGGCCGTGTTCACGGGTGGGAGGGCTTCTCGGAGACACTCAGCAAGCCCTGTGTCCTCCAGCCCAGTCTCAGCGTCGCCCAGGCAGGCCCCTGCCTAGCAC